>BMAW01031821.1:157150-168066 GCA_019974015.1 Nephila pilipes | reverse complement strand
CTGTAGTAAACCAGTAACCAGGGCGTCTTCTAGAGTACTAACCTTGCTAGCAATACGTAACTGAACTGGCGCACATCATGTCAAAATTTTAAGTCGATCGGACCAGAAACAGCTGAGTTATCGAGGTTGGAGTAAAGTCGTTTTGTAGTTTGTTTAAAAAATGGAAAAAACCGAGTTTCGTGTTCTGATAAAACATTGTTTTTTAATGGGTAAAAACACCGTGCAAGCGAAACAATGGATTGAAAAATGTTACCCGGACTCTTGTCCATCAAAAGCAACGATTTGTCGGTGGTTTGCCGAGTTTAAACGTGGTCGTACCGACACAAATGACGCGGTACGCTCGGGTAGACCTGTGGAAGCCTTTACACCGGAAAATGTGAGTGAAGTGACAGAAATTACAATGAAAGATCGTAAAGTGAAGCTCCGTGAGATTGCTGAGATGACACAGATATCATATGGAAGTGTATTTACTATCCTTCATGAAAAATTGAGCATGAAAAAGGTTTTTTTCAAGTGGGTGCCGCGATTGCTTTCGATGGAACAAAAACAGCAACGAGTCAATGATTCAGAAAGCTGTTTATCACTATTTACTCGCAACAAAAAAGATTTCTTGCGAAAAAAAAAAAGATTTGGAAAAGCGTTGGAACGATTGTATCACCCTAAAAGGTGATTAACAAAAGGTGTTATGTTGATGAATAAAAAAAAAATTTGCAAAAAATTGTTGTTTTCAATGTTAGTCTCGGGAGTTATTGATTGATGTGTTATAATCCCATTTTAGTTGTATAAACTCCAAGTATTTCACCAAATATTTCAAGGCACCTAACATATATGATTTCAGGAGGTACTCAATTTTGAAAAATAATTCCATTTTGTTAGAGAATGGAATATAAATCTTTGAATTGAAAATGGTACGATAATTGTCTTCAGTGTTTCGCAAAACACGTATGGATGACAATAAGATATTCAATAAGAATTCTAAATATGACTCACATACATTAGACTTATTCTCGGATGGTATAAGATTTAAATGCTTTAGAAATAATTAAATTTACTTTGTACTTAAGTCTAAAAACTTCATTCTATTACTCGTACCTACATTTTACTTATGAAAACAAATTTGGATGTATATCTATAAGTAACACCATAAAAATAAACAGTTCATAAAAAAGAACCATTTCCTAAGCTTCGAAACTCGCAAGTGAGAAGTAAGTAACAATGGATGAATTTAGAATTCAAATATATTTATTTATCATGCAAAACAGACTGGATAATCGTAGCTCTAAAACCTCCTACATTTCTGATTTTATTAAGAACTGATTGTAGCATTTTTAGTTGTTCTGAAAAGGAAACTCAAAATACCTTATAAAATAAAATTGTTGCTCGAATGTTTCATAATTCCTTGACGAATATCAACGACACTTACCTTATTCATTCACACCTGTATTTCCATTGACGTCGAAACATTTTCATATGTAAATGCAACTTGGATCCGTAGGAGATTATGGTTGGTATGCTAATGTTGTTGCTCCATTTACCACGAAATGCTGATACCTCAGATAATGAAACGGTTTTGATTTTTGAAGAGGGATTATGGGAAATACATAGTAGACTAAGGGATTTTATAGAACTTGACTTGTAAGCCACATAACAACAGATTTTCTTGCAATGTTTCCTGAATACGTACTCAGTGAAGAAATATTGGTTTAGAGGTACATGTTTACCAAGCACAATTTACAAATAAAGCAACTACAGAATGTTTTCAATGATTAGATATTATTGTGATATGATTAGTGGAAATGTGTTTAAATTATATACGTAAACGCCATTTAATTTTTGTGTGAAACATTTCTTAAATGCATGTTTCTGTTAAACACTTGAATTATTAGAATTGAAAATGTGCTTAAAATGCTATTACTTTTAACGTATTGTGTTATTTTCTGAACTGTAAGAAATATGATTAATTTTGAGTGCTTAAATTTGATCGTTTTAAACTCATATTTGTAAATTAGTACAATGGCACATGTTTTCTATGAGAATAATCTACTGCATTTGAATTATTAAGGATTAATTTATTATTAACCGTTTAATTTGAATTTTACTGTAGCATGTATATATAAAATTAAATACATCATCAATAGTTTATCATAAAATGACTTATGTTGCTTTAGCATGAAACATAATTAAGTGGTACTTAATTAAAATAAATGAATCTTATTAATAATGCTTTTAATCAAAATTAATGAAGATATTCCTTAAATATTAACATTTACTGGTTTATCTATCATTCAGTTACATAATTATGTTTTACCTCATTCAGACTCTGAAATTCATATTAATTTCTGTAATTAACTATATGTTTCAAAAGAATCACACTCTTCCAGAATGTTCTTATGAATTCGGTTTAAACTGTCTAATTTTTTATTGTTTATGCATAGGACATTGATTAATGGAAATATCACAAGTTTTAAAAGTTTTTTCAACAACCTAACAGATCAATAATCTCCTTAAGATCTATTCCTCTAATAAACGTTATGGTTATTATGGCATATTTTTATACAATCCTAATGAAAACTGCTTTATGTGAAAACAGCTAATGTTCTATTTTCGTTTCAGAGGAATTCTTCTCCCGTGCAATTCTACTGAGAAACAAGTTTTCTTATGTAAAATCGGCTACTTAAATAGCAGAAAATCTTCAGTTTTGTGTTTCTTAGTGTTGGACTAGATTATGCAATGAAACTTGTGTGTGTGTGAAGTAGCTACGATTAGGTTTTCGCGCTTTTTTATGACTGTTAATTTTGTCAATTTGCTTGGAATCAGTCAAAGCTAACATATATCTTAACAGCATATTATTTTAGTTTTTAACCAGGGTAACAAATGGAAAACAAAGTATGATGTTGAAGTTTGATGTGCAGCAAGGGCTGTATATGGCTTTGCTGGAACATGAACAATATAAGTATGATTTAGACATTTAAAAAAAAATGGAAAACATATAAACAAATATTTGACAAGAAGGAGAATCGAAATTAGAGAAGGATCCCTAGGGTATCCCTTTAAAGTGTCTTTTGTGTTTATCAAAGACAGAAAATTCCATAGGAAGGGGAAAATATATCTAAGGTGCCTCGGGAAAGTGAGGCACGTATTTATCTGATATCTAAAGGTCTTTGAGAATCGAAAAATTGATATAAATGTTTAAAATTTTGGTCAGCGTTATTTTTGATTTAATGCAACAACAGGAAGCAAATCTCATTTTACCATGGTTAGAATACCCTAACACTAAATGTATGATGTAGATTTTCCCGTTTTCAGGTATTTTTTGCCAAAACAACCAGTCTGCAATGGCGTGCACGCAGTTAAATATTATTAATACTACTATTATTTCTATTTTGCTGAAGGGAACACACTCGGTAGAGCGAGAGTGAAATTACAAACAATTCCGCTCAGTCTCAAATATAAAACTCTAATAATATTTAAATTTTGAAACTGTAAATAGATTCACTTGGAATAACCAAATATTTTTTTTTTCTTTCTAGAATAAAAGTGATTATGTTGTTATTACTTCTCATTCCTACATGTGGCTTGATCTATGTTCCCATAAATAAATGAATAAATTTTGTTAATGTGGAAATTTGGAACTTTTATACCAATTTGATGAGAGTGTTTCATTAGAAGCAGGCTTAAAGATCTGATTTGAGACTAATTTATTAGACCCGAAAGTGCCATATATTAAAAGTGCTTTGTATTGTTATGTGTAGCAATGACAGATGTTGCATAAAATAAAATGTTATGACTGACGTATTTTTGCAATGAACAACGACCACACTATATTATTAGAATTGAATGGAATAGAGAGATTTGAAAAACTTTTGCTCGGATTGTAGGTCTACCTTTAAGGGTGCGTTCGTGACTAACAAAAGCATGTTCGGAAAACAACTTGACATATGAGTCTTGAGGCCGAGGCGACACAACTGGCGTTGTTTCTGTGGAGTCGAAACTGATGTCACCTGAGATTTATAGTACAGCGAGGTTGATGCATGTTAGATGTCGTCCTCGTCACTTGAACGAGGTTCAGTATAATATGATGCCCATCATATTATATTGATCATCAATGGCCCTCGGGGGCAAATTAGCAAGATGTGAATAAAAAAATCAATAAAAAAGTCTCATGTTTTTGCATATATGTTTCATATATTGATATTATAGAGGGATTAAAATTTAAGCAATATTGCATTGAATCACAAAGAAAGAAATTTTAAATAATACTTCTAAGAGACTTATACTTGTTCTGCGAACAAACCAGAATAAAACTTCAATGGAAACATAAATATGAATTTCTTTCTTAACTATTTATATGAGTAAGAAATATTATTTACCGCAGCATTAATAATATTATTATTATTTTTAAGCAAGAAAGGAAGACGAAAATTATTTTAAAATACTCCCTCCTTACAGAGAATAGATGCAAAATAAATCCCCATCGCCGTTTGCATGTTTTATAACATTCGTTTCAAATCAGAATGTCTCATTTACAATTTCTGCTAAGGAAGAATATATATAATGTCTGTCAGTCGAACTATTTGGATTTTACCGTTGATTTCTCCTCAAACAATGACACATCACGATCGATAGACGGATGTCAAAAGAAATGGACAAACACTTCTCCGGAGTTTGAGGTAATCCACATTACTCTCCCTTATTTGATGTAGGGAATAGATCTGTCAAGAGTGCTGATGAAATTTTCAGAAGACGGGTAGGTTATGGAAATCAAATGTGAATAGAGCGGGAGAAGTTCTTTCGGGATTACTGCCAATGGATAATTGAAACAAAGCAAATGAAAAATATCAAATTATCTCAGTATATCTTATATTTAAGATGCTTATTTATGAGAATAGATTCGTACTATCCGTTATGTTTATATTAGCTCAGTTGCTTATGATAAAAGTTCTTTCAAGAAAGTAGGGAATAAATATGTTAAGAATTTATTCATATTGTTCTGACACATATGACATCCTTCATGAATTAAATTCCCAACGGCAACGTGGAGCCAAAGTCAATGAGTCGTGACTATTCTGGTAAGCTTAAGTTAATCTATAAAAGAGTAGCTCCCTCGATTTGGATCATATAATCTAAAGAGAAATATGCATTTTACGTCTAATTTCATCGAGTCAAACTTTAGCAATCAGTGTTTAATCAAAAAATAGAAAGGCTTTAGAGTTAGGCTCTATGCAAATAAAACATGGAGTATCATAGAAATATAAATGTATATCTACACTACCATGTTCAATCTCGAAACACGATTCCCGTTTATTTTCTGTTCTGAACACAAGGTAGTCACGTTTATATTTCGTAGTAAAATAACGGAATTCTAGATTTGATTAATTAATATTTGTCCAGATATAATACTATTTGTTTCTTGAGAACTTGAATCTCAAATCTTAATTATTAACTATTATATTTTTTCCTTAATTTTAATGAACCAATGCACAATCACTGATGTAAAATTGAAGAATAACCTTACATGTTAATATTTAATACAAAATCTTATTAATCTGAGCAAATGAAATAAATAATATTTAAAAATTCACAAATAGTAAGGATACGTCTCCAATAACAATATTGAAAATTCGAGCGATTAAAAATATTTTAATTCTCAAATTACGAAGTAATTAATTTCAATATGTCTATGAGTATTCTATATATAATAAATGAGAGAATTTTTCTTTCAATATGTATACCGGAAGCTTCTACTGTTGCAGAAAAAAGAGTTTTAGAGGAGTAGTTAAGTTTGCATATGCTATTCAGGTTTAGCCTAGGCAGATATATACCCATACCCGGTGAAATATAACCGAAAACAAGTAATATAAAAAAAAAATTAAGATAATTTCTACTTAAGTCAATAAAGAAATTTTTATTTCAGTTACTTTTTATTAAATAATTACAATTAATAAAAATATGTATTATACATATGACAGAATCACAATATTAAGTGGCAAAAAAATATTTTCCAGCAATCTTCACGCTTTGTCACTGACGGTATTTATTCCTGAATTTATATCCTGCTAAATATCTTATATAGGAGAATTTTTTTCTGCCCATATAAAACTAAAATTAATTATTTGAAAATCAAATAAAAAAAAATTATGCTTCGACACGAAGGCATCAAGATTCTACTCCGAAGCTCTACCAACTTTACCATTGTAAGACAAATAATATGGGAGAAGCATTGGCTTGTTTATTTAATTCATCCGGTAAATTAAATGGTTGGAATCAGTTTAACCCAACCACCCTCAGCGACAGGTATTATTTGGCAGTATTTTGCCAAATATGGCTACCCTGGTCCGCTTCGGGGACTTAATGTTCAGTCAAACAAAATCGCCAAGAATGGCAATTTTTGAAATCGTGCCAAACAGTTGGACGACACTGCATTTTCCCTAATTAAACTTAATTAAAAGGATTAATATTTGAAAAAATCATATTAACATCAAGTGTCATCCACTATGAGTTTAAAAAATTGTATTTGAACTTGAGTGGATGAATAAAAAATATTTTATTAATGATTCAAACTTTGAACAACTACAGTGGGAGTGGATGAGATCTTCTATATCTAGGATAAACTTTGAGATAAATGGTTGGATAAATATCGATGAAGAGAAGTAGAGTTTAAATGCGCAGGTGCTGGCTGAGTATAGTTTTGTTAAACCAAACATTTTTGTTCAAATTCCACATTTTTTTTAAAAATTCTACAAAGATAAAATGATACTTGAAATTCGCGGGACAAAAATAGTATTTATTTTTTGTCCTAATAAAATATTCAGTTTTAATCGAGTTTGATAAAATTATGCGCAAATTTACTTTAATCAATATAAGTGGAAAATTACTGAACACCAGAGATTTTGAAAAAATTTACTCCCATCTCCCCATAATTGAAGCCTAAACACTGTGCGTAAAGCTCGGGCAATGCCCGAGCTTTACGCACAGTGTTTAGGCTTCAGTGTTACGCACATTCGGGTACTTCAGCTATTTTCAATATCTAACAAAAAAAAAAAAAAAAAAAAAGATTATTCAAAGAATACTATCTTTGAGAAAAACATCTTCCAGGACAACTTATAAGAAATACTAATTTCCAATACTTGAAGAAAAATGCCACTCTAATTGATAAATTCTTCCTCATGACCAAACATGGAATACTTTTGAAGTTAAGTGAAATAAATGGCTGGAATCTAAAAATTATATAGAATTCTCATCATACCACTTTTAAATACTGAGAAATCTTTTTAAATAATTTAGGAAATATAAATATACAAACTTGCTCTCAAGGTCTTAATAATCAAATCGCTTAAATTCAAAATATTTATGCTAATTAACGTACAAACAAGTAACTTATTGATTGGTTTTCTTAACGTCACACAAGGAGAAATACAAGAAAGCTGGCACAGCCCTCTCCAAATACCGCACTAACAGAAAAAATTTCAGCCTCGACAGATTTAAAGTGCACCAGCCTCAACTACACGGCGGGCCTGTAGGGGCAACGTAAAAACAATATATTGTTAATAATTAATTAGTTATTAAGAAACTGGACTCGAACCACTGTTCTTCCATGAGTTCTTATTCTTTTTATATTTTGCTTCCAATGTTTGGTTTCATTAATGACGCTCTAGAAGCAACAGGAAGATTATTGGCGACGAACGTAGTAATTTGGAACCTCTGTCTAGTGACGAGGACGACACTTGACCGTCCTGCTTCTAAAGCTAAATTTTAATTTAAGCATACTATTCTTAAAATTTGTTTCGTTGTATGTAACTGAAATACGTTACTTAATATTAAGAAAATGATAAAAATGTAAATTTACTTCATCATTTCAATGAAAATGGAAATGTTTACAAATGTTAATAATGTATTGTTTTGCAAACTATTAATAAAGATGACTTGTTTTCAGGACACCCCGTTTATTTGCGCACATCTCTTCAAACATAAATTCAAGACACAATTTTCACAAGCACAATTTTTCAGCGTTTGTTTTTACATCTTGGAACCAAAACTCAATTCCATTTTTTTGTTCGTTGCCAGTAAATTTTCTAAAAACAAAAATATTATCTGGTGTTGCCAATAGCATAATTTTATTTCTTTGTAAGAACTTTAAACATTTAAAAAAATATATAGCTTAATAAAGAACATTGAAAAAAAGTATCACTTTAAGTTTAAATCGTTTTCTTTGAAATATTGAATATATCACAACCACACGCGCTTCTTTTTCCGTTTGGCTCCAATATTACTTTTACTCTAATGGTATATACTTTATTCTGTTTTTAAATTATTTTTAAACTGTGAAACAAGTTGATATATACGTAATTATGAGTAAATGAATGTACAAAATGCGCAATTATTATTAAGGTATTGAAAGAAGTGGTAAAAATTTTAAATTATTTTTTTTACTGAACATTTGGGCAATATTTGTTTTGTGTATCATGAAAAGAAGATCTGCGTTATTCTTCAGGAAAATTTTTAAAGCGGGTCCTTGAATAAATACGATTGCTTTAAACAATGAAGCAGTCCATTTAGACTATTATGTTTACTCAGTAATTCTATTGATCAAAAAGCTTAATAAGAAGTCAAATTCCTAGAAATAAGACAAATTTCATCAAATAAAAAAAGCAAAAGTAATTTTACTCAAAATGTAATTATGTATGTCTTTTTCAGAAAATTCGTAAGAAAATCAAATAGTAGATAAGATAGGAAGGCGAATATATTTATCAAATATAATATTTTAAAGCAATTTTATTTTCATTCATAAAAAAAAGTAATAGTTAAAATTAGAAATTTAGGTAAAGTAACTATCATGTCTTTAGGCAATTAGAAACGTGTGAAACTATTTAACTGAAGTACTGAAAGAATTGGGAAAGCAAGAAAAGGAAATATCTTGATGGCAGTGACATGGCATAAAAATGTATAAAAGTGTACTCAGCAGTCAGAGTTTTTATTAGTACTCTGGCGAATTATATGAAATATTTTCAGACGTGATTATAATTACATCACGTAATTAAAATATTTGGAAAGTAGAATGCTAGTAGAAGCTAGACGTATAGGACATTCCATTTCGGCAATAATTTGGGAATTTAACCTCTGTCAATAGTGTCAAGAGTGTTCCGAAAATATATTATTTCAGATATTGCTCTCTACCACATGGATAACGTAGTGTCTCACCGTGTCTACTTAATGTCTTAGACTTAAGACGTCAACGTAGAGTGGTCAGTGTTACCAGACAGGCTACATTGTGTAAAATAACAGAAACAATCAATGTTAGAAGTACAATAAACGAATGCATAAGTACAATACAGAGAAATTTGGTGTTGTTTGTATCTGGCAGAAGAAGACCAACTTAATGCCTTTACTAACAACGTGCTATCTTAAACAGATTTTTTTGCTAAGATCTTGAACATATCAGATGCCCCTAGATGGCTGGATATACATTGTTTAGTCAGATGAGTCAAATCAAATATTTCACAATGGCTATGCCCCAGATCAAAGGGCAAAGATTGTTCACAATTGAATTGGAGATCGTTCTGAACAATTCCATTAGATGATATGGCCATCAGAACCGCCATACAAGAGTCTCATTGAAGAAGAATAGGACAAGATCAGAAAGTCAGTAGGTGCTCAGAAACTTGCACCGAAAATACTTTCGAAATTTAGAATGGCAGAAGATGCAACTTGGTTTAATATTTATGCAGGGAGCTTTCGACTACTTCCTCAAGCATATCATGCCAAGTTGCTGCTATTCACCGGGCAAAAAGAGTTCCAAAAGGATATCTAGATATATATCATGAATTTGGTACATTAGTGTATATAACTTTCTTTGAAAGGTAACTATATTATTTCAAGAAAAATCTCAAAAACCATTAGATTCCTTTAAATTCTGCAATTATAGTGTACAGCATTCTTTTTATAACCATACTGAATTAGTCTATTTTTATTGTCATTCAATTATTTAATATTCTACTTTACACATACAAACGGAGTTTATTTCGATTTTCATCAGTATTTCGTTGCAAATAAAATTAACATTCGGAACCAAGACTAAATAGAAAGAAGGTGAAGATATATGAAATATAAAATTTTTAGAGCGACACATTCTCATTTCTTTTAATTAGCTAACGTTTGTACAGCTAGTTCAAGCATTTTGTTCAGGATTGGAACTCAAGGTGGAAGTATTGTTGAATCTACATTGCATGAAAATTATTTCTGTGCCAAATATACGAAAGTGAAAAAAGGTTATGTTTATGTATTTCACAAATCTTGATACTCGAGAAATAATTTTCGTGAGCTAATTTACTCTTCAAATTTACAACGAGCCTTATGCTGTAATAGAAATGGGTTAAAAAATATTCTATCTCTGTAATGTGCTCTGTATGTATCAGTGCTATTGTCTTCAAATAAAAATAAAACAACCTGCAATAGATTTGATAATACGCTGTTAATAAAGGAAACGCTCTTTCAAAAAAAAAAAAAAAAAATGACGAAATTTACTTCCGGAATATCCCTCGTATTTCAATAATAATGAAATAATCATTGTGCTAATCAATGCCTCCATTTGTACTGAAGTTTTGGTCGACGTTTAAAATATTTATTTTATAATTTAATTAAGGCTGAATAAATAATTCATCTTAGATGCTAACACATCGATCAATAACTCCCGAGACTAACCCAGAGATGGCGCTCGCAGTAAACCAGTAACCAGGTCTTTCTAGAGTACTAACCTTTGCTTGAAACGTGTCAAAATTTTAAGTCGATCGGACCAGGAAAAAGGTTTTTTGAAGTGAAGTGAAAAAGGGTTTTTCCAAGTGGGTGCCGCGATTGCTTTCGATGGAACAAAAACAGCAACGAGTCGATGATTCAGAAAGCTGTATATCGCTATTTACTCG
>BMAW01031821.1:138708-157125 GCA_019974015.1 Nephila pilipes | reverse complement strand
ATGTTATACTTCGTTCATTGCATTGTAAGGAAGAAAACTGTTATGGATTTTTCCATGTCTTCTCAGTTCCTCCCCCTCCCCCTTTTTGTCAAAGAACAATAAATAAACAAAAAGCAGCATTCTTTTCCTCAACGTTCAGCGCACCAAACAAACCTAGAAAAGTTACATTTTGGGCATTTGAAGGCTGATTTTTAATAATGACCCAGGTGATTGGTGTGAATACTGTTTTGGACCCATTTGTGATCTCTTGAAACCTTTTCATTTTGAAAAGTAGACAGTATGAAAATTTCACCAGAGAATCATTGGAACGTCTTTGTAAAAATTTCATTTTATTATAGTTTTGTTGCCATAGTGTTGTTGGAGGAGAAAAATATGTATTTTCTGTTACTCAAAGCAGTTTTTCAATGGGCTGTTTGTGTATTTTTCATATATTACATGTGCAGGGTGATTCTCTCCCCATTCTCATTTAAGTGCATACGATAAGTTGTTGGGCCAAATTTCAAAGGCCAGCAACAATATAGGAAAGAGTGCAAAATTTTCTGAGCAGACCTGCTGAAATTCATGTGAACTCTCATACCCAGAAAGATTGAAAGTGGGGAGGGGAGGATCAGCGCCGTCATCAGCTAGACGGTGACCAACGAATGCATACCAGTTGAAGGTGTTCCATCAAGGTAATTACGAGATCATCATCTTACTTACAAACGAGATAATCAGATATTAAACGGTTATGTCAGGTGGTGTATATACTGATCAATAACTTAAGTCTAACTTTTATTGAAAACAACATTTTTGCAAAGGTTTTTATTCATCAACATAACACCTTTTGTATTTAAATCTGTATGCTGCCAATTGATACAATCGTGCCTGCCGCAAATCACTTTCTTTTTCTTTTTCTTTTTATTTTCTTTTCTTTTTGTTTCCCCCAATTTTTCGCAAAGTCTTTTTGTGTTACAAAAAAAAAAGATTTGGAAAAGCGTTAGAACGATTGTATCACTCTAAAAGGTGATTAACAAAAGGTGTTATGTTGATGAATAAAAAAAAAATTTTGCAAAAAAAATGTTGTTTTCAATGTTAGACTCGGGAGTTATTGATCGATGTGTTACATGTACTACCACTTGACATAACCGTTTTAATATCTGATTATTCTGCTTGTAAGTAAGATGAGATGATTCTAACAATTTCGATGGAACACCTTCAACTTGGTATGCATTTCGTTGGTCGTCTCCCTACGTCTAGCCATTTGTTTATGCTGATCCTCTCCCCTCTCACTTTCAAATCTTTCTGGGTATGGTTTCCAGCGAATTTCAGTGAGGTTCGCTCAGAAAATCTGCACTCTTCGGTTGCTGTCCTCTTGAATGGGTCTAACAACTTTATCGGCGTGTTCTTAAATGAGAATGGGGGAGAGAATCATCACTCCTGCACATGTAATATATGAAAATACACAAAATGTTTTATTACGAAAACTTTCAATTGCTTTGGAAAATAGAAAAATAATATTTTTTTTCTCCAAATAATTAAAAAATAAAACTATAATGTAAAATGAAATTTTTACAAAGACGTCTAACATTTCAAGGGGAAATTTTCATTGTCATTTTTTCTGTACGAAAAAGGTTTCGGCATCAGCCAATCAAAACAGTATTCACCAATTACCTAAGCCATCATTATTAAAAAAATCGCCTTTCAAACAAAATGTAACTTTTTCTAGTTTATTGCGTGCTGAACGTTATTGAGGAAAGAAATGTTATTTTTTGCTTATTTGTTGTTCTTTTTTCTGAGACAAAAAAAAAGGGGGAGGGGGAGTGGAACTATAGAAATATTGGAAAATCATAAACGTTTTCTTTTCCTTTAAAGAAAAGAGACCTTACAGTGTTTTGAGAAAATAATTCTACTTTCATCACTTAAAGGAGAAAAACACACACTACAAAATTTGAGATCATTTGGAATGTTATTTTTGCAGCATGTCAGAAAAGTTTCAATATCCGATTTATCCGTCCGTAGGTAATATTTAAGAAAATGATATTATGCATAAAATACAAAACGTCTGTATTGGTTTTTTAAATTAACACTGAATCATTTTAGTGCTTGAGAAATTAGAATAAAAGATTATTAAAAATATTATTATAATTGAATTTTCATCATATCAAACAAGAATAAAATTATAATTTAAAATAAGATTTCTTTAATGGTGTATAAAGTTTCAAAGAGCATATATTCTCTTTTTCTTCTTCTTCTTCTTTCAGTTCTCTTTTTCTTATTGAAAATATATTAAATTATCATCCGTTGCAAATGTGATACTTCATCCATTATACCATCATTATTTTAAAAAATTACTTTTCAATGAAAATTTAACGTTATCTAGGTAATGGAGTATGGAATACGATACTAAAGTACACAAATTGTGTTTTATTTTCTTTCTTTTCATTGAATATCTAATTTACTTTTTTTTCTAAAATGAAGGAAATATATAAAAAATATTGGAAAATAATAAGCATATCCAATGAAAAGAAAGAAATTTAACTATAATCCGTTAAAATAATTTTTCTTTCATTAATAAAATATGAGAAACACACACTATAAAATGAGTGGGCATTCGGAATATAATTTTTGAATAAAAAGAACGATTTAAAAACGGTACACTCTATTCTGTTTTTACATGATATAACACGAATTTGAAAATAATAATAATAACATTCTCTTTTTACACGACTTATTTCGATTTAACACGATCGATTTAAATTCTAAGAAAATTTTGCTTTAATTTTATTTTTATGACTGAGGCATTGGAGACAAGGAATGCAATACGATTTCCATTTGTGAGAGTGCTCCGAATTTTATACCCTCAATATCGAATTTTGTCTGCGTTTGCTGCATTTTGCGTTTGGTGTTCAAAGTGAAAACATTTGTGACACTTGTTTTGATTTCTCTGAAAAGTTTTAGACATATCAAAACAAGTTTTAGAAAAATAAACTGTTTAAAATAATGGTTTCCCTTCAGGACAAAGGACGATGAGAACACACACGAGTGCGAGCGAACGATTAAATCTTCCTTTTTTTTTTAAATCTTATCTATGTTGTGAACACATGGCCAACGAGGGGTAGGAATATATATTAATTAAGATTGCGTAAAATTCACTAAATGCTTACAGTTTTAAAACTTGTGTTTTATTAAATATAACAGAAATATTTTGATAGTCCTTACATAATGTCACATAATACACCAATAACAAAGCGAAAGTTATTGTATTACTTCAGCTACTTTCTCCAGACTGGAAGTAATCTTCTATTTTTCTATGGATGTAATGCATTTTTATATGCAATCTTTGGGAACTTATTTATCGTGTATAAATAGAATTAAATGTATATTTAATTTAAAATAAAAATAAAAATTGCAAATTTTTCATCAGCAATTTGATGCTGGAAAAACTACTTATTTTTGGAATGATTTCGGGTAGTAAAAGTTCTTTCCCGATACCGGTGACATAAAACAGTTACTGAAAAGAAAAAAAAAACAATCTGCAAAAATAAAACTTTCGAATTAGTAGCAAAGGCGATCTAGATGTTTCAATAAACAAGAAAGTAAACAAAAACCTTTGAGAATTTTATTTCATGTAAAAGGAATCCTTTTCAGATTTGGTTCTCGAAATGTCCAATTCTTCGTCGAAATTTGGGAAAATAT
Organism: Nephila pilipes; assembly: GCA_019974015.1. Classification (NCBI taxonomy): domain Eukaryota; kingdom Metazoa; phylum Arthropoda; class Arachnida; order Araneae; family Nephilidae; genus Nephila; species Nephila pilipes. Next base: position 153,450 of record BMAW01031821.1, on the reverse strand, counting down.
TGAAGAAACTGTGTGATTTAAAAATTATTTTTTTCCCTCGAAAATGTTATTTTATTCATTGATTAAATCATCACTCAAACACTTTTCAAAATGAAACGTTTTTTGAAAATTCTTTCTAATCCATCAGTCAATTTAATTGCCTTTTCATTGTTAATTAATGCTGAAGTCTGTTTCTTCGTAATGCATAGAATAATATTGAACTTTCTTCAGTATGTGCTTACAAGTTATTGCTTTGAGGAACAGAACTCGATTTTGCGTTTGCTCTTTTTTATTATTTGATTTTAACAATTTATTTTTTTAAAAAAATTCGTCTGTTTTTATTAATTTTGTTGCAAACATTGACAGTGTTTTTGTTCTTGAGAATGTTTCAATTGTGACAGTAAAAATACATTAAAAATTAAAAGCTATTTTCTTTTCTTGATGTAATGACATCTGAGGTGCCTGGGATTCGGAAGTATGCTAAATTAACTTTAAATGATATTCATTCGGAATAATTTTAAGAGAAAAAAGAATTGAAGAGAAAAAACACTAGCAGACACGAAAACGAAATTAATAAAGTGAATTTTATTTTTATATTTTTTGTTTTCTTTATATTCAGCATCCCATAACAAATTTAGTTTTCATTTTGTAATTATAAAATTTATTTAAGATTATGCAAAAAGTAATCTAAATATATATTTATAAAAATCTACAAAAAGGAGTCGCAATGTATCAAATAATTCAAATCCTTTGTAATGCTATTTATTATAATTCTTTTTTTATCATTCCTATAAATAAACAAGATCGAATGATGACGAAGTTGGTATCTCATCTGTAAATTATTGGTGGCATTTTTTATGAACATTTATAGTTTCAGAAATAATTCTTTATAAATGAAATAAAGGGGCAACAGCCTTAATAAATGATAAAAGTATTTCACGAAAAGGGAGAACTTTAACACTAATATTTACCTAAGATGAAACACACACACACACACACATATATATATATATGTGTGTGTGTATATATATATATATATATATATATATATATATATGAATACATATAATATATAAGAATATATATATATATATGTGTGTGTATAATCATATAACCTCTTTTACACATTAAATACCTCCTCCTTATTATATCTTAATACTTATCTGTCTGAATTTCTGTAGGAGGAGTTGTTGAAGTCAAAATGTTATTCCATAAACATAATCTAGATTGATCATGCTTGTAATCTCTCTCTCTCTATATATAAGAAACACGTGGGGATCTATTTCTAGATGAACAGTTCTTAATAAAGCTAAACACATTTATAAAAATTATTTTTGTAAAAATACTGTTAGCCTTAACTATCTATTATAGTTCAATTTGATTAAGTAATAATTTCTCGAAAAATACTTTAAGATACGACATCGCTAAAGAAGCATAATAATTAAAACTGTCACTAAAGTAACTTTAAGATACTTAAGTTTCCTCCTTTTTCCCCTGTGTTGTTTATTTGAAACAAACAGTTAACATAGAATTCAATATCTTTCATGTCACCACTTTTCCCTTAAATTAAGATCACTGTATAAATTTTTTTACTAAAATTACTCTCTATTCAACAACTATCCTGCGCTTTCTTCAAAAATGTATAATGATATTAAACCACACAACAACAGCTTTTCAACAACAACCGACTAAAACTAATTATATGCACCCTGGAAACAGCGCTCATCATTTCTCATGTTTCCCTTCGAAATATTGCTTTGTTCTTGAAAAATGAACTGCCAAATTAACCGATGTTATCCTACGGAAAACATTTGCTCTGCGAAATTAGCAACAATCACCAACAGATTTTATTGTCTTTTCCGCTGATATTTTCAGGATATCGGATTCTTTGATTACTCCAGAACTATTAATAAATTCTTTAATTAGCCTCACATTTTTTGGAATTCTTATTCGGACGAGATTGCTGTTCAACTTTCAGTAATTTCCACTCAGGGCTACCTTAGTTGTTCATAATTACTTGATTATTAGAAAACTTAGAGATAAAATTTATCTTTTAATAATGGGATCAATTTACGTATCGAGGTTTCTTACTTTAGTACTTTTCTTTGAAAATATTCGTTTCTCGTATCTGCAAAAAGCGAAACTAAGTGGAAAGCTTATAAATAATCGAAACATTTTTTTTTGCTGGTAGGATTAGGGTAACTTTTCATTTGAATGATAATTACTTCATTGTAATCTAATTAATCGTAGCAATTTATAAAATAATTTATTTTACAATTCAGTGTGCTGCTTTTTGAGATACATTTAAATTTGGGTTTATTTTTAAACATTAACTAGTATATAAATAAACCCAAATTTAAATTACTTCCATTAAGTTGTAAGCAAATAAATTTAAATTTAATTCCTGTTTAAATTATTAATAACTGGCTGACTTTCAGTGATTGGAAAGTAGTAACAAATTATTTTCTTAATTGAACTATAATACTCAGTTAAGGAAGATACGTGTATTTAAATAAAATATTATTCAAACTAAATTGATAATTTAATTCTGTATACTCACCTGAGTTATTTAATAAAGAAAATCTGCTCAATTACAAAATTTTGTTGCTTTTCGAAATAACGAATAATTGCATGACATATTGTAAATTATTGAAATATAGCTGGAATAATATATATTATAATTAAGAGAAAGCTTTTTAAAGAAACATTCATGTTAAACACAGTTAAATTGAATTTTAAATGCAGTTTGAATAACTCAACTTCATTAAAAGAATTTTTTAAGAATAATTTATTAGAATAATATGAAATGGGCATATCAAAATTTAAATAAAATAGCTTTTCGATATAATGTGTATAAATCAATATGTATGAAATATTCCTTTCGACTTATGAAATTTTGCTTTATTCTAAGACGTTTCAGAATAAAGCTCCTTGCATTACTGTATAAAAATTGTAAAATGTAGGGATTAATTTTTTCATTATTACATAAGGAAACTTTTGCAAACTATTTTTAATTTTACTATAAACAACTGTATCAAAGAGCATCTTAAACAAATCAATTACAATATTTCGTAAATTTATTTATTTATCTGAATTTCATAAGACTTTTATGTCTCACCTAGTGCGTAATTATAGTTTTATTAAATTTGCCATTCAAAAATATAGTGTTCTGCTCCAGGTAATATGCAATGAAGTCGGACTGTTTAATGCAATTATTTCAGTAATTTTACTCTCTTACTACTGTGAATAAAAGAGAATAATGATATTGAGCGGGGAATAATGTTCTGTCGTAACAATTAAGGGTTATGGGATGGAAAATAAACGCTTTTATTGCAGTTATATTGCAAGAATAATAAAGTGCTGTTGAGCTGTGATGCCAGATAATAATGTATTAAATTTTGTAGATTATCATTAGAGAAGAAACCTGAACTTCTTAAGTGAGAATAATTTGCATGACTGAGGCAGAAATAGGTAAAGGTAAACAAAAAAAAAAAACATATTAAGAAATAAAACTGTTTTTTTTTTTACTAATTTAGCTTTTGTGTCACAATACTAGAAGAAAAGGGTCGCTTTACGTGAAATAAACAGAAAACACAAAACTTTTAGTGAGGAAAATGGCAAGATTATGCAAGTTGTATGTAAATTATTTTTAAAATTGGAAAAATTTTGAGATTCAAGTTTTTGCGAGTGCGTGCCGGATTTTTAACCCACACAGCAACTTTAATGATGATTGGCAGTATTTTTCTTTCAGATGTTACTTAAATGGAAGCATCAATTTCTGCTTTCGAAACTGTGATTGAGGAAACACTTTTCATATATGGAAGAGATAGGAAATGCAATTGAATTGAGTATTTTTCATATTTACTAAAGTCATAGTTTGTAAATACAAAACATGACCTCTCTGAAAGAAATAGAATTTATAGAAAATAATAATACCATGTTAAGCAGAATGAAGTTTCTTAAAAAGACCATCTTTTGTCGTTTTTTAACCATTACGAAGATAAATTTAATTTTTTTTTAAATTGGTAAAATATTTAGTAAGAAAATATAGTTAAATTGGAGAATTTGGTTTTTCACTTTGACAAACAGCATTTTTTGCTGTGCATTAATATTTTCAAAAATTTAGATATATTAAAAGTTAACGAGAAATATTAATTAATAATCCAACCAAGTAAATTAATTAATAATCCATAAAGTAAATATTTAACACAGATTAAAAATAAAATCGATATTATTTTTATTTCATTCAGAACACTTTCTGTAGTACCTTCTTTCTACATTTTTAAATTAAAGATATTTAAATATATAGATAACCACTATCTGTTTTAATTTGTATAACTCTGCTGTAATAATATGAATAAAAATATCTAATGTGAAATAACAATATTATTTTTATTAAAAACACATTTGTGAAATAAATGTTTTTTTTTATCAGATTTGTATTTATGTCAAGAAACTGCTTTAAAATTAATTTTATGATTTTATATTCACTCTCATTTCATTACACATCTAGGAAAAAAACAAGTTTTTATGATACATTTGAAATATGTTTCCAAAATATCATTTTTGACAAATTTTTAGAGATTTTCAAATATTTTAAAATCAATCATGAGTAGGAAATCGTCGGGTATTTTTAGTTTTTTGTTGTAAATGTACTACATCTGGATCAAATTTTAAGTTTATTAACAGCAGGGAGAAAATTGTGGAATATGACTAAAGGACCAAATCTTACAATAATGTACCAAAAAAAGGTGTGAATGTTATACAGAAGTTAATAAAATGAAAAAAAAAAATGTCTAAAACTGGTTATCAAGTAGAATAGTCATAAAACAAAATGATTAGCTAAGATATACAGTGAATGTAACATTCCTGTTTATCAAATATAATAAATCTTATGGTAAAGACAAATATTATGAGGGTACTCGATGATGCATGTACTTAGCTATAGAAGATAAGAGCCTTTTAAGATTTCGAGTTTATGGACAAGAAAATATGCAAATGCCTATAATTAGAATAAAATCCATATCAAGGAAGAAATCTTCCTTATACATATAAACGAGAAATATCTCACAAAGTCAAAGTCAAAAATGTCTTGTCCAATTTTGCCTTTAAAATATAAATATACTTTGTTTAAAAATATTGATAACAGTAAGAATATCAGTAAATGTTTTTCTAAAAAATATAACTGATATACATAAGATTTATATTGGAATGAAAATGTAATAAAATAATTACAGACAATATTTTTTTACTATATTTTATATTTATTATTGTATAACTTTTATCTACATTCGACATTCACTTAACGAAAAATGCTTAAATCTCTTGAGGAAAAAATAACTTCAAAACATTAAGTGTCTGTACATAGAAAAAAAAACAAATTTCTAAACTTCGAAAAACGTATACGGTGCGAAACTAACAATGGATGAATTTAGAATTCAAATATGCCTTATTCTCATGCAAAAATTGCCAGTTACTCTTGCTTCTAAAATCTCTTAACATTTCTGCTTTTATTAAAACTCTTAGAATGTAGCTCTTTAGGCTATTCTGAAAAGGAAAACCCAGGATGTCTCACAAAATAAAATTCTCGTCCGTATATTATACAATTCCCAAGGCTAATATCAAACACTGCTGCCATATTCATTCAAACTTGTATTTCCGTTAACGTTGAAAGATTTTCAGATGTAAATTAAAATGGGAAAGTAGAAGGGTTAGAATCATATGCTAATGGCTTATGCTCCTTCATTTTTTCATGAAATACAGATACCTCAAATACTGAACGGCTTGAATTCTTGAGGTTAGAGCACATTAAATACATAGTTGGCTAAAGTATTACTATAGAAAACGGTTAAGTTGCATGAACATTATACAATACTTCATAATAGCTTCTGTGAGACATAAATTGCTGATCAAAGGTGCAATGGATAAAAGTCTATTCAAAGGACCGCTTTTACCAAGTTCAATCATGGTTCATTAAAACAATGAAAAAACAGTTTAAATGGACAGAAAATGCTGAAATGACACACATAAACACGTTCATTATTTTGAAAACATTTTGTTTAAGTACCGCCATAGTTATAATGAAATATTATGACTGAAAAGGTTTTTAAAGTATTAGAATACTGTATTACCGACTTAATTGAAAGAAATATTACTAAACAAAATGGTTTAAATTAGTTGTTATTCATTGAATATCATAAAATTTATATTACACGTATACTTTCTATAATTATTTTTTGTTACGATTTTTTTTCTTAAATAATTATATTTTTAACTTCTGAACTTGAGATTTTTTTTTTATTTTTCTGTTACGAAGACTGCGAAGTTTTGCTGATTATTATTTTAAAAAAGTTTAATTTTTTAAATGCTATTTTGAATGATTTTAAAATAAACATTATTTTAAAATATTTTATGTATTGTGAGAAGAAGTATTTTTGGAGGAAAAATATTTCGAAAAGAAGAGGAAGAAGGTATTGAAAGCAGTAGTATTTGAGCAATACATAAAATATAAAACAAACTAACTCAAACCCCTTTCTAAAAAAACAAACAAAAAAAAACTCATAAGGATCTAGCCTTATTTTATTCACGCAATGCTTAAGGTAATACCAAGAAATTCAACCAACCATAATAAATAATTCTAAAAAATATTTTTTTTCTGGGAAGAATCTAACTAAATATCAATGAATATCATATTTAATTAATCATCTTAAGCGCTTTTGTTAAGAGGACAGAGTACCCTATTCATAAAATAAGATTTTTTATAAGAAAAAGCTTTTATTTCACCGTATTTCAATACACATACAACATAGATTTCAGGGAAAATACTTCATTTTCAAACACACAATATTTTAATTCTCTCTCTCTCTTTTTTTTCTTCAATATATTATAATTTCCATTACTATAAATTTTAATATTTTTGAACAAAATTTTTTCTCAATTTCAAAGGAAGATTTCTCAAAATTCTTTGCATGGGTTTCGTTAGGATAATGTTAAATATAATTTTACATTTTTTTTCAATCAGACACTGTAAAAAAACAGCAATATTCTAAGATTAGGAGTATTTGAAAGGTAACAAGGAGCATTTAATTATCTAAATCCTTATTCCATCCTGAGAATTATCAAATATAATGCACCAAGCAACTCTAAAAAGTTTCTGAATTTTACACTGATTACATAATAAATCCTTCGCATTTTAAGAACGTGACAGTCATGAAGAATAAAAATTTGTGTAAAAGTTATTCAAAGTTTTGAAGTCGATTGAAATGATTTATAACACTCTTAAAGAAAATTCAAATAACTCATTAAATAATGAAGAAAGAACTATGAAATTGTGCACCAATTTTTATAATTCCCATAATAAAAATAATTCAGTAATTTTTTTTTCTAAACTTTGATCGTTTCTAGGGTAATTTGACCTCTTAAATAGAGGGTATTAGGAAACTCATAGCCAAAAATTAAGGTCTGAAAGAAAGAAAAAAAAATCTTAATTAGTATTATTCTCCATAAATGTATAAGCAAAGAGCAAGCATTGACCCGCTAGATGGTACTGCAATGAAACGTTTAAAGCACAAGTTTTCTTACGCATCGTCATTTCTATCATGGATTTCAGAGACATGGCAAAGTACAGTAATCATGAAAAGGCGAAATGCATTTTATATACGGTCTTGCTGATTGAAATGCTCTGGAACGTGAAAGACTGCATATGGGCAATAGTTCCTAAGAAGACACGTACCAGTTCGAAAACTATTCGAACGATTGATCGGTGCCTATATGTAACGGGATATATCGTCACCGACATGCATGATACAGGGAGTGGTGAGAGTGTGAGGGTGCCACAAGTTGAAGAGTATATTCTGCAAAGAGTGGAAGATCGTTTGGATATTAGCAAGAGAGAGATTTCCTGCGCTGTAAATGTGCCCCATTTTATTGTTTGTCGAGTACTACGGAACGAAGGAACAAACCCCTATGATGTACAGAAAGTGAAAGTCTTGGTACCTGCTGATTATGTGCAACGTGTCGAGTTTGTAACGTTGGCTTTCGCAACAGCTATCAGTGCAACTTTATTTAAGCAGACATGTGTTATTCACGGATGAATGCATCTCGTGTAGGCATTTAGAATAAGCACAACCTTCCTGTATGGATATCTAACAATCCGTACGACACACGTACTCATGCGTATCAGAAGCGTTTCAGCGTGAAATGTTTGGTCTGGAATTGTGGGTGACCATTTGATCAGCCCGTTCCTTCAGCCATTACTACTGGACGGCAGAACATACCTCGGAATTTTTCAAGAGGTTTTTGGCAGCGTTATTTTAACCTGTGGCAGCCAAGTTTTAAACACGTATGTCGTTCCAGCATGACTGAACACCAACTTATTTAAGAATGGATGGACGTAGCGCTTTAGACGTAGAATTCCCGTTGAGGTAGATTGATCAGAGTGGGCCTACAACTTGGCCTGTGCACTCACCTGATCTATTCCTGTGAAGCCATTTAAAAAGTTTTGTTTATGAAAGCCCCATCAACCCGAACGAGGACATAGTTAACAGGATTTCTGTTGCTGGCGGTGAAATCCGATTAATGAAGGATGTGTTTAGAAAAGTACTCTGCTCGATACATCGTTGGAGTAACACCTGCATTACCACAAGCGGTAGCTCTTTTGAGAACCTTCTGTAATTTTGACACACACACACTGTCACTAAAATTATCTGGTACCTTTTCTATCCGTTTGGTACTTCGTTCTTTCATGTGGTACTAACTGTTTTGGCGATTCTCCGTTTGCTCTCCACCAGTGCATTATATAGTGAACATCGCTTGTTTGTATATTTTCTATCACCCTTTAAATATTTGCTCTTAAGAATCGAACCACCATATGCAGCGACGCTCTTCAACGTTAGAAGTTAAAAGGCCTTACTCAACCAGCCCGAGGGGATATCTTTTCGGCCTGATTGGTAGGCCCGTCGTCTTCGGATCCCTTGGTCCAGGGTTCGAATTTGCGCTGCCGTTTCGCGAGCGCCACAAGTGGTGACCCCGGACAAGAACGCTAGATGGCAGCACGACTGCCTGTACCTACTGATTGCATATGCCCCGACGATCGCCGTTAGTGGTGACTCAGGGCTTGAGCACTAGGTGGCAGCATGGCCTATTCCTACTGTTTGCATATGTTCCGATGCAAAAAACACTTGTCTCTGTGTGTCTAAGACAAGCGCAACTAGTGATATTCCGGTTCTGGTGCACGTTTCGGCGCCTTCTGACAAAAAAAACCTTCTCAACAAAATGGCGCACGTTTATCTCCATTCCGTATCATCACGCTGCGTTGATACTGGAGGGGGAGTATTGCAGCGACGCTCTTCAACGTTAGAAGTTAAAAGGCCTTACTCAACCAGCCCGAGGGGATATCTTTTCGGCCTGATTGGTAGGCCCGTCGTCTTCGGATCCCTTGGTCCAGGGTTCGAATCTGCGCTGCCGTTTCGCGAGCGCCTCACATATACAGTTTTCTACATCTAATGAATTCTTAACTAGGAGTTCTTAAATGACGTAGAAGTTTATATTAACATAACCTTCAAAACCCTTAGGGAATGATATGTTTCTTCTTGCTACACTTTCTTCAATGCTTTTACAGTAAGCTTAAGGTAATAGTATTTTCTAATAACTTAGACCTTTACTTTTATATCATTTACTTGAAACCAAAAGTTGGATTTATCTCTCAAGAAAAGATTTTCACTACTTTGTGAGAGGTAAAAATAAATTCAGGATTGTATTTCTTTTATTTTTTTGGAACATTTTCTTTGAATTTGAAGGTTATCATCAAATAAAAGTACAGAAAGGGAAGTAATAACTTCTGAAGGTGAAATATTTTTTGAACATTTCCCAATCTTGAACAATGCCACCTTTTCAAAAAAAAAAAAAAGAAATTTCTTTGTATATAGATAGCACTGTGAGTAGATGGATTAGACCATCTTTCGAGAAAAGATTTATAAAAAGATTTCCTTATTAAAAAAAGGCACTGAGCTATTTTCATCAAATATTGTATAAGAGATAATAAAAAGAACAAAAAATTGATTTTTTTCTTGCTATTACTTGAATTTAGTTTGAAATAGCCCACATTTATTTTGCTTTATATTACTTCTGTTTGACGATTTTTAAAAATGTTTTTATAGTTAAAGATGTTGGAGATGATTATTTATTCCAATGAGCAGTTATAGTTTAATTAGGTTTATTTTATTACTTATTATGCGCAAATCAAATTTTAAGCTGTAATAATTTTAGGTTCATGATTTTCTTCATTTTTCTTCTATATTTTACTAAAATATCTATATTTATTACACTTTACCAGATTTCATTCCATTCTATACTGGATATTATGCTACATGTGTTAGATATTTATACTGTAAAAGTATTTTTGTCGGCATATATATGCTAACAGAGTCGATATCGGAATAAACCACCTCAGAATTAAACATAAGTAAGTTTTCCATTGTCTGATGATGTCTTATGTATTAAGGATAATAAGAAATAAATTTATTAACTAAGTAATTATAGGTAAATATTTCATATATTTTGCATATTTTGGTTTTTTAACCCAACAAAAATATGCTATTTTCCTGTGCAGCAAAATTATTTTTCCTCATTTTAAATATATATATATATATATATATATATATATATATATATATATATATAATTGGTTTTGACTGCAGGTTTAAGAATACTATTTGTATATTATTTATCGGAATTTGTAAACTTCAGCGTTGCTATTTGTACAAGATTATTTGAAATTAATCCACATAAAATGAGGGACACTGGTTAAAATCCAACAGAAAGAATAAAGAAGATTTTTAGTATTGACGGGCTAAGTTTCCTGATTTTAATGATTGAAATGATGATGTATAGTCTTCGAACAGTTAAATAGCTAAAATTAGCAAACAATGAAGGAACGCTTTTTACGACCATAATTATAAATCAGTTCACATGGGAGTCATACATTATCATTTTCGATGACACCAGAGGGATTTCCCATAGATGTAGCTGAACTTCTGTAATAGGTTCATATGTGCTACTAATACTTCGTTTTTTCCCTTTAAATTTTATTACATTACTTTTTTTAATAGTTCTGCTTATTCGTAAATATTTTTTATAAATTAAATGTATTACTTCTGTAGAAATGAATAATCTGTCTTCAAAACGATTTTTTTTTCTTCTACATTATTTGATGTTTTGAATAATTAAGCTTCAAAAAATTGTATTGTAATGTATTTACACACTAATTTTAATAATTATTTTAAATCATGACATATTTGAAATATTATTACACTGGCTATTTACTTTTTTTAAAAACATATAATAATATTTCTGATTGTACATCAGATAACATTAAATACAAATTAAATATCTCTAATAAATTTATTTAATAAGGTAATTATTAAAGTACCTAATATTCAAAAGAGTAACGAGTGAAATATTTTTTTTACCAGGAATTTCTTTAAGTGTATCAGAAGAATTCAAAACTCATTAAATTTAAAAAGCACTTATTTAAATTGTGGATTATATTTCGCTTATTCCTTCAACCAACATTAAGGTGGTCATGGTATCCTAGTGGTCATGATCAGGGACTGACCGCCGGCGGTTTTCGTAGAGTCGCGAGCTCTGGCTTTGATGCCACTGAAGACCCACCATGTAGTGGAAGTTGATGAACATTAAATATGTCGAGGCGCAGATTCCTTCTATTCACGTGATATCAGAGTTAGGTGAGGTAGGTGCCAGATCATGTATTCTTTATCGTTACTTGACCATGGTTCAAAAGTACGTAGTTCGTCGCCAATCAGTTAACCTTTATAATGAGTAAAATATGATATATGTAAATTAAATTAGAATTATTGAAGTGTAATGTACAGAATTAAAGAAATTCTATGCAAACAAAGAAACATTGAATATAAGGGTTAGTAGTATAGTTAGTAGCTTGGATACACAGTTAGTGAGCTGAAGTTATCAAGTGTGATATTTATATCAAACCTGAAATGATTCATTAGCTTTAGGAGGGGAATTCAGACGAGATATACAAATGCTCAAGGATATTGAACGTTATGTATACATTTTAAGCGTTTCGAACGTAATTGATTAGTTGAAACAAACATTAAGTTATTATATTAAATGTTAGACGCATATAGAGACCAGAAGGATAGAATAGGTCAGGCAGAGAAAGTTGATTAATCTTTGATCTGAATAAAATAACTCAGTTATCTTCCTTGTGTGTGTGTGAGTAATTTTTTTATTTATTAATCTATTATTTGTGACTTTTTGATTGAAAATTGTACTATAAATGAAAGATGAAAACCTTGGCATTACAAATCTTATTTGAAAACTTATTATATTAGACTCAAATAGAGTGTTGTAAAACGAAGCCGTTTATTATTTTATTATATTTCCTACAGCTTAAAAATAGTAATGAAGTTCATTATTTACGGAATATTTAGTTAGGAAACATGTTTTTTTTGTTGAAGGAGCTAAAATTTAAAAATTGGTTAGAATCAATTTTAATCCTAAAATATATCTGTTGATTAATAAGTTCAAATTTGTCTAATTTATTTATCCCATATCATTTTCAGAAAATAGAAAGACATTTAAAAAATTATTATCTTTGAAATAGGAAGCATATAAAGATTTTCATTTTAATTATAACAGAAAGATATAGGGTATATATTGCAAGTAAATCGTATAATTTTTGTTTTCCCATTTCCATCACTTTTCGGACTGTAAAATATCTTGTATATCATTCATCTTTGTATCAATAAGATACTATCTTATTACAACAAACGTAATTATCAAAAATATGGTTGGATGCTAATTTGCACCTTTCATAGGCATTTTTGTTTCTAAAACATTGATCATAATTGCTAATTCGTTACAAAAAGAAAAACTTAGGTAATAAATAAACAAAAATAAAATAATTTATGGAATTTGAATAAGTATTTTTCTTTTGAAGAATTAAAAGAGCAATAAAGGATTTTATGAAGGTAATTTTCGATGGAAAAAATTTATTTTAAAAAACGAAAAAGACCAATACAAGCCAGGGAGACTTATTGGTAAAAATATAATTTAACCACATTAATCGATTCGTTGAAGATGACAAGCCTTTGTAACAGAAAAGTCTGATTAATTTCCTTTGAATGAGTGTTAAATATTTGTTGTCAGCCCGATTAATTACTAATTAATCACCCATAGCTATCGTAATACTTTTAAGATGAAAGAAATGAAACTATCAAGTCAGTTAAAAACTATACCTGTACGAGTGATGAGTTAACGCCATTACAATTTGCATAAAGATTTTGCCGCAATTTTCACAAAACATTCAATAATCCTGAAGGTTGAAAATAAAGGTTCTGTATTACCCTGAAGTCACGTTAAAAACATCAAAAAAAATAAGATCTTCAAAGAAATTTAAATAATTTCTTAAGCTCAAAGATTATTTTTAATGTTTTCCTAATTCCATTTCTGCCACATTACATGATATAAGACAGTAATCGAAAATATTGTACTCATTTTAAAATCTTAAAACAGGTTAGTTTGTCGTATGAAAATCCACACGGAAATTAAATTGTTTTCTAAACAGTCTTAGAACAATAATTTATTAGGGACATTTTATTTATATTGCATGATTTTCAACAGAGAAAACATTTTTTATTTCTCTCTCTCTCATACATGTATTATCTATCCCTACATCAATATTCATACAAAAAACTCTCTCTCTGTATATATATATATATATATATATATATATATATATATATATATATATATATTTATTGCCATAAAAATTTGCGCAACAAGAAATAAGAGTGGGATTGTAGCGAAAATTGCCATGAAGGTATGTGTTACGCAGATATGTAAATGATTAGAAATGTAGTGTGATTACACCTTGCTTAATGCCACCAGAGGGCATCGAATTTCATTCTGCTTGAATTATAAAACAGGTTAACAGAGATTGTTTGCATATAATTAATCTGTTGCAGAGGAAAAAACACCGGGTGTTCAGTTCAGCTAAAAGCTCGCCACCTCGGCTTTTTTGACTTTACAGTGAAAAGGTGCTGGGACTAGTGGAAGAGAGAGTGGTCTGTTACACGCGCAACCAGTCCCATGACTCCATCAACAGACCAATGGTTTAGTATACCGTCACATCATACGATATGTACATATAATGAAAAATTTTATGATTATCCACCATTCGTTCATCTCTAATATTGATCAATGGTACCTTGATAGCCCAGGGGTATGTTCGTGATATTCTTCTGCCACATGAGGGGGCCACTCATTTTTCAACAGGACAATGCTCTCCCACTGGTAGCCATGGTTTCAAGACTGCCTCCACTATATTTCCACCATTTCCTGGCCTCCTTGATTCAAATATTTGTCTCCGATCGAACATATCTCTGATAAGTTAGGACGGTAAGTTCGACACCCTACGAATTTAGTCGAATTAAAGACGCATTTACAGAAACTGGGGAACGAGATGTTGCTGAACATCTTACGGGACTTGTATGTCTTAATACTTGATCGTATCACATTATAATTTTATGCTAGAGGTGGTCCAACAGGAAAATGAATTAGCCATTCATTTGTAATTTTTTCTGCAATAAATGATCATATTTCTTCGATTTTGAAAACACTCAATTACTATAACGTTGTACTTACATATGTAAAATTTAGTTTTATTTAGGCAATTATTTCTTGGAGGCCAGTTTTTATGGCAATGAGTATATATATATATAT
>BMAW01031821.1:116052-137076 GCA_019974015.1 Nephila pilipes | reverse complement strand
TATATATATATATATATATATATATATATATATATATATATATATATGATCAAGTGTAATTAAACTATACTTTATTAAATTCAAAACTTTGCAATATATAATTAACACTGAAGTATCAAATACTTCAGTGTTACGTATATGTTTATGCTAAAATAATCTCTTATATATTGAAAAATACTTATGTATGTGTAATTCTATAATTGTTTTCCAATTTGTACATATCGAGCACTTACTTTTAAGCATATCTTGCATAAAATCTTCTTATTTATATACATAAGAATTTGCATTTAATTTATGAACCTCACATACTATTTACTGAACATAGTCATATTTTCAAAAATTAAAATTTAATTAGTTTTAAAAAGTTTAAAATATATTCTTAGTACACAGAGACGTTTTTTTTTTCAAAAAAGTAAAATGTACGAGAATCATTCAAAAATATATTTTAACCAAAGTGCAAACACGGATATTTTTCTCAATGTCTTTCTCTCTGTCTGATTATTTACATCATAAAATTCAGTTTTAGAGCATTATGTTTATCAAATTCTCATAAGCATTACATTTGTTGATTCAAAGAAATGCCGTTTCGTTTTCAAATGCAAATTTCTTAAAGATTTTTCCATCTCATTTATAGTAAATTTGTGTAATATTATATTTTACTGTTATACTACAATTTACTGCAGTACATCTCTTATATTAAGACAGAGCTATTAAAATTATTTTAAATTTTAAAACGTAATATATATATTCTTTGAAAATAAAATATATATCGGAGAAATGATCTAACAAATTTAATAGAAATCTAAGCTATTATTCAGTTTTGTACTCCTTTTTGATGATCCACTGATTCAACACCATAGAAAAAATTCTGGAGACAAATTGATTCCCATTATAAATCAGATTTCATAAGTTTTCGATAATTTCAGTAAAATCCGATTCTCATAGCTTAAGATAACTTGATATCAAACGACTTCATGATGTTCAATATTTCATGATATTGATTTTCCTATTTAAGTTTAATTTTTCAGAAAACATGTTTCTCATTAAAAAATAAAATTGATAAATGATTAAAAAACTAAGAGTAATGTTAGAAAATTTTGCTCATGTACAAAGGATTTCGTTGTGTATTGATAAATCGCAATTTATATACTCAATATGTACTTAATAACAAATTACACATTTGAATGCCTTTTGTATACAGATTTGAAAAATAATGGATATTTTTCTGCCCAAATATTATAAATCATAATTTTTGTGACATGTTCTTAAAACAATCATAAAGTTAAGGAAGTATTACGATAGTACACTCATTGCCAAAAGAAATATGCTCAACAAGAAAGAGTTGCCAGAATTCAATGGACATTTACTTACATAAGTACAGTGTTGATGGAAGTATAAGTGAATACAAAAATCAAAACAAAAAGATGATTTACTGTAGGAAAAATTACAAATGAATGGAGGTTTTAGTACCCTTTTGGGCCACCTATAGTATGAATGCATGATGTAATACGGTCAGTAATTGACGCATAGAAGTCCCAATTGATATCCTTCGATATCTCTTTCCACAGTTGCTGTAAACGCGCCCTTAACTTGCCGTTCTAAATGATCCTATATATGGTCAATCAGTGATGAATCTGGGAATCGAGCAATCCAGAGAAGTATGAAAATGTCCTGTGAAACCCTTACTGCTTGTCGGTGAGCATTGTCCTCTTGAAGAATGTCTCCGGGGAGCCATGCTATGAGAGACAAAACATATGGCTGAACAATGTCACAAACGTACCTCTGGTCTATCATGATGCCGTAGATCAATATTAGGGGTTACTGTGTTGTATGCGATAGGCACCCCGTAATTTAACAAATGTTGTGGGAATGGAATACAGCAAAAACAGGATTGAGACGTTCACCACGAGGCTCCACACACATATACGATTTTCATCACTGTCCAAATTGAATCTTGATTCTTCGCTAAAAATGATTTGATTTCATTTGGATGCAGTCCTATCCCTTCAAGCATGACACCACTCCAAACTAAGGCGACGGTGAGTGGGTGTGAATGGCAGTACACGTAATGGGCACCACGATAGCAAATGTCCTTCAGCCAGGAGCCTTGCATTGGTACGAACTGACACAAAGTCCATTATTGAAGGTGCTGCTTGTGTAAGGATGGAGCACAATGGGACACTTGGCTCCATGCACGTGTATCATATGATGTGACAGTCTTCTCGACTATTAGTCTTTTAAGAGCGCCCTAAACCTGGTCGCAGTATAACAGACCTCTTTATCGTCTACTAGTCACAACATCTCCGCACAGTAAAGTCAGATTGGCTTAGGTGTTGAGAAACCTTCCGAACTGACCACCCAGTTTCCATCATTCATATGATTCTTCCCCTCTCGAACTCTGACAGCTGCTCATATTGTCAATGATGGCTGCATAATGCCAACTATAGATAAAAACCGTCTCTCTGCAACATATTAAATACACTCATTCAAGCTCTGTGTACCTGTTTTATAATCCAAGGAGAACGAAGTCCAAAGACCTCTGGTGACATTACGCAATGCACAATCAAGTTACATTTCTAATAATTTACATATCTCACTGACACATAACTTAAAATAAGGTTTCATAACAATCCCTCTCACACTTCTTGCTGCGCAAATTTTTATGGCAAAGAGTGTATAAAATGCAATTGTGATGTTTTCTTGAAGTTATTAATTTTCACTGCGCCTCCTTTTCATTGAGTATCATCAATCAACTAGTCATTCTGGATACATTACCATTCACTCCCAGCATATAACATGCGATACGATCGCGTTTGCTCTCTTGTGTCCAGAGTATCACATTAGATACGCTCCGAGAATGTCTGCTGCAGACCAAATGTATCAATAGAAATACTCTTGATGAGAATGATTTATTTGATTTTTTTTATTGTTACTATATGGCGTTACAATACCGCGTAATCTATATAGATAGGTTATTTGGAGTGTTGACTTTGGTGATATGGGGTTAGATTTTACTTCTGGCTATCAGGAGGGGGGTAATATTTAAAAGCATGTTTGGCGGCGTGGTTCTTTAAATGTAATGACATGATTTAAAGGGTGCACTTGCTTTCGGTTTGCTTTTTTCTTTCTTCCTTGCTTTTTAAAAGTTCGAATGAGAATTTATGGCTGTTTATGGAGGTTATTGCTTTTAGTAGCAGATACTCTCAGATGTTCGTTTCAATCTATTCGTTTTTATTTGTAGCGATAATCATGAAGAAAAGAAAGTATTTATCTGATACTGATATTTACGAATTAATGAATGAATCTGACAGTGATATAAGCGAAAATAATCCAAATCTGTACATAGTCATTAAATAAAAAAGTAGGATAAAGAAGATGTGACCTTTGCTCAGAATCTTGCGTGAAGCTTGAAAAGTTGGCAAACTAAGTGTGGAAGACATGAGACGTTGGAATTTGCATTGAAGAATTTTTTTGATAAAAATACCATACAGCAAAATAAGATTCATTTTTATATCTAAGAATTCCATGTGAAGGTACATCATTACACTACGGAATTTCTGTTACAAATGTAAGTGTATTTTGTATTTATTTAAAATATATGATTGTTATGTAATAATTTTATGTATAAAACATACAATTTTCGATTAATTCTTTTTTTTTCTTTCATATGTATCACGTTTAATGCATTTTAAATAATATATGTGAAAACCAAAATATTCTAATGAATAACCGATTTTAGAGGAATTTTTTTCACATATTAGGTTTAATATTGAAAATCATCTGGACACAGCGTGACACTCCCTGGTAAGAAGCCGCTGGCCCAGAGAAGCACTTCTTTTTTCTCCCTTTGGTAGTGAAAGGGATAAATGAAAACGCTTTCTTTTTCAAATATGTTTATTCGATTGAACAAATGTTGGATATCTGTACTAATGGTCAATTTCTGTATATATTGGATAAAAGGACTGATGCAATTCTAGTTCTGTCTATCATTTCTCATTTCTTTGAAAAAATATAATACAGTTAATTAGTCATTGAAAATAATTTAGGCGAAATCCTTTGGAATAAAAATACTCAAGTACAAGCATTGTGTCAATTGTTGGCGTACTGATAAAACCAGAAAATGTGTTGTTAAAATTGATACGAAGTATTTTTCCTTCGTTTGATTGTAGCCAATGATTGTAAAGATATTGAAGTGACAACTTGTTTTGGATAATAGCCAAAACATTGGATTAGGATTTAATCATTCTTATCATGTAGAAAAATTTGTAAGAAGACATTTGTCAGTATGTTATGCGTCTGCTTTAGGGCATCTCTAATCTTTGTCTCGCATTATTTTCCTAATTTTTTTTTTTCATTTATGAGATAGAAGAAAGAATATAATTTTAACAAATACTCCGAAAACGTTATTGGTCGCAAAAAAAAAAAATGTATAATAGAACTGCTAAGTACCCCAGACTACAATAGTGAAAATCCTGAATAAGAGTTCGTGAAATCATAACCGATTGCATTATCTTCTAACTGTGTCTGTTCATTTACGCTACATTTAAATTTATTAAGAATCATTTAAAAAAAGGAAATTATCTTAAAACATTCCGATATGACAAGGAATTGGTGCGACACATCATCAATGTTTTTTTTTATCTTCAAAATTTGACTGAAATTGTATATCGTATATTTCATAATTATTTCAGATAAATGAACAAATTATATTTGTCAATACTTGTCACTTGAATTTTCTATTGAATCACTCCTACAACAAAACCACAATATTAACAGGCTGAAGTCGGACGAAATAGACAAACACTTCTCAGGAGTTTGAGAAGTGTTTGTTCCCGCTTCTGTTCTCCATTGTGTCTTCTTTATTAGATTTTGGGAATAGGATTAATATAGGCTTGAATGAACTGCTTACATAATGGAGGCTATCATCAACGACATGAAGCTTATTGAAAACCTTCTGTAAATGTAGCAATGTATTATTGTCAATGGTTTGCAAAGATGGAAAAAAATAGAAGCTTCGGGATTTCAGTTCCACTCTCAAATGGATCTGTTCGAATGACTCTGTTTAGGATGTGTACTTAATGTTAAGAATGTGCACCTTGTCTCTGTACTTAATTTTATACACCATTTGTTTAGTTTATATTACATGGGTGGGTTAGGAATAATTTTTATTTTAAGATCATTGGAAATCTCTTTTTTATGGACAATTATTCGAAACATTAGAACCGCTTATTTTATTCGTAATTGCACCCCTGCACTATTCAATGATATAATTTGAAATACAGAATCACGATTTTACGTAAACTCTTTTTTCTTAAATTACAGTTACAGAAAAAGATATTTTAAAACAGAAAATGATTTTATTCAAAAACGTGTAACGTATAGCTTAACTAAAAAAGTCTTTAAGAAAGTGAAGATAAATCAATATATTAACGAAGCGTGTGAGATACACTTAATACCTTTTATTAAGTATTAATCTACATTGGCTTATATAGGCTTAAGAGATTCTGCGTAGATGAAACACCATCAATATATTGTGAATTCAAAATTATCCAAAGATTATTAGGTATATGAAACGTTTATCTTTATTCTTCAAAGACTATACATAAGTCCAAATACATTATCGTTCACGTTTAGATAATGCAGTATCGTCAATTCAGACATAAGAGTTTCTATTTCTTTAATACTACAAACAATGTAAATATTTAAATACTGCGTAGATATTGCATTAAAATAACTAATACTTTGCAAAGCAGTAAGAGAATGAAATTTAGTTTTTGAAATTGAAATAGCACAATTTTAAAAGAAACTTTTTACTGAAAAAAAAATGTCTAGATTTAGAGGCAGAATAACATTAAATAATAACCTGGGAAGTTAAGAATCAAAGTGATCATATACATGCGTGATGATTTAAACATTCTTGGATTCAGCAAAATTAGCTCTAAGAAATAATATTAAATTCGTAAATTATATATTTGATTTATATCAAAATTATTGCTTTTAACTTTTCTATAATATTACTATTCATATATTTAATTAATATAACAGACAATTTTGATCAATATGGAAATATATATATTTGAGATCATCCATTTGCTTTAGTTAACGGTAGTCGCATCACCAAAGTATGTATGATTGCACTGCAAGATTATGAGTCGAAAACATAATTATATAAAATAATTCGATATAAAAACCAACGTTTTTAAAAATAACGTTTTTATATGGTAGCAAAGTATATTAAAGAAAATTATTGAAATATTAGTTAAAACTGTTAGTTATTTTTAACTTTAAAATTTACTTAAAAAGATACATTTGTGAGCATATTAAGAAATTCATAATACTCATAAAATCAAAACATGCATTTGAAAGTTTGTAAGTCATTTTATTAAAAAAAATGGGAACCAGAATTCAGAAAAGGTTTACCCTTGGCGACAAGAATTATTTGGCAGTATTTTGCCAAATGCCAATTTTTGAAATCGCGCCAAGTGTTTGGGCTAAACTGCATTATTAAAGAAAATATGAGTTAAAACTTGTCGCAAACGTCTAAATATTGCATTGTTAGGCGAGTACGAACGATTCTCAAAATTTCAAAGCTCTAGCTTGATGGGAAGTTGGTTAAATTAACGATCGAAAATTTGATGACACACACACACACACACACACCAAGTGAAATTCAGAAAAACGTTTTAATATACAGTAGCACGGAATGCATTTATTATAACATCGTAATCTATCTTACAGCAATTTACTTCATTACGAATGTTTATTAATTTCATACGACGTGGACGATAACCGAGCTGGCTTTTCCACTACAAATTTCCCCACTACTCCAACGGAAGCACTTCTAATCTTTCTAAATTTAGTGTGCATCAGCCTCACTACACAGTGGGTCCTTTGAGGCGTCAGGACTCAAACTTACGACTCGACAAAAACAGCGCCTTTCCACGAAGTAAATCACTATGTTACCGCCGCAACACTAACAATTTCAGTGTGGTGAAAGGGGTGACATTGATGCTATCTTTATTTTTAGGTTAGTACAAGAAATCTGCTTTTCACTTTAGACTTTATCTTCAATTTTGTATTTTTGTGTAATATGACCAATAAAATACAAATGTGACAAAAAATATAACTTTATATCTTAACTTCGAAGAAAGAATTAGTTTAGTTTTTTATTAACGTCGCACCATAAGCAAAACTGGGGCTGTTGGAGATGAACCTAGTAATTTTGAATCTCTGTCAAAAGATGAAAACAACTCCTGAACTAACTCTCTTTCCTAACTTCCACACAGACGCCAGCGTGTGGACTTCGGGTCTCGACAGATTTTGACGTTCATCAGCCCATGCTACACTGAAGGTCTCCAGTGTCCAAGAATTTAACCGAGACCCTACGAAAACAGCCGGCCACATGTCCGTGTCTGAAAACATGATCGCTAGGCTACCATGGCCACGAAAGATTGCTGAAATTATATACGTATCAAATAGTATCTATCTATCGGTATATATATATATATAGGATTAACATCAGCATACAATTTTCGAAATCTGGGATAATTTTAAAGAAATTATTTATGAAAGAATGGCTTACAAACTTGCTCTAAACGGATAAATATCCATTAACTTTACTTCATTGACCTTTGATAAATATAACTACTTTGATACCTACCTACTATCAGACAAAGGGTGTACTTTTGTGTTGATTAATTAGTCATTACCATTAATAAAAAAAAAAACTAAAATGCTTGATTTCTGTAAGTTACTGAATCTTTAATTAAATTAATTAATAAAGAAACTTGATCAAGAAACGTAAATTGAATTCGAAGTTCTCTCACATGTTATCGTTTAAACATATATGTTTTAAAATAAAAAATTAATTTAATTAAGCTATGTTACAACTAATTTTATTGAATAGTATTCATAAATATGTGCTAATTAATATTAAGTATATATAAAATGCAGTTTACTTTACTATTTCGAATAAATAGTCAATTTGATGCAAATACCGTAATGCATTGTTAGATATTTACTCAATGGAGAATTTGATGTTCTGAATATCAATTCCTTTCTATATATTTGTTCATATATTCCTTAATGGTGAATAAGGTATTTGAATACAGTTGAAAAAAATATTATCGGGTAATGGTTGAATATATGGTTTCAAAAAAAATATCTGAATTAAATTGTTTTCAAAATTATTAATTTGGCTTAAGGATATATTTTATTCTTATAAGAAGCATTTAAAGATCCTAGTACTAACAGACTATATATTTATACTAATATATAGTCTAAGGCTTACATTTTCAGTGTATCAATCGACATGCATTGTATGTCGATTGAAAGGCATGCATTTTCAGTGTATCAATCGACTACATAGTTTTAAGAAATCTAAAATTAAAGTTGTTTCAGCTTTTTAATTGCTTTAAAGTTGGAAACTGTCTAATATATATACAATTACGGATAAATGCTTACACGAAACTAGTAATTATAATTAATGAATTGAAAGTGTAATAAAAGTTTTGTGTGCAACGGATTTGGAATAATTTAAATGCTATTTCTTCAATATTTTCTTTACATATAAAGAAAACAATTTTTGTATATTCTATTAACTTCTTTTATACTCTTACCTATTTTCAGATATTTTTTCTTACATAGCTCAAAAAAATATCTGAAAATTAATTTAATAAAGAAATTCGGAATATTATAATTACGCAGTAATTT
Source organism: Nephila pilipes (assembly GCA_019974015.1). Taxonomy (NCBI): domain Eukaryota; kingdom Metazoa; phylum Arthropoda; class Arachnida; order Araneae; family Nephilidae; genus Nephila; species Nephila pilipes. Next base: position 128,364 of record BMAW01031821.1, on the reverse strand, counting down.
TATATTGCTCATTTCTTAGCTCTGGAATCTACATTTTAAGAAATAACTTTTTCTAAATAAATTTTTTGAAATAAATGCCAAAGTGAAGTTTACCCGATACGTTTTCTTAAAAAAACTATTAAACGGAAATTAAACTAATAAAATACAAGATTGATTTGTCTTTTATTAGTTTAGTTAATAATTTTTAAAAATGCGTTATTTTGATTTATAATTAAAATTAGAAGTAATAATTTAGGCAAAGATGGCAACATTATAAGTTTGGAAGATCACAAATATCTGTGAAAAATGCACAACTATAAATAATTTTAGAAGTAACTTTCAAGCAAAACATGTCTATAATATTAACATTCTCTATAAAAACGTCAGTTTTCTCGTAATATCGATGTTTTCAAGATGTAATAAAAATTTATTTGCGTATTTTACTTCTTTATCTTCACGTTTATTTAATTCTTTTTACAATTTTGTTATACTACTACACCCATACCGTATGAACTTTACCTCCTATTTTTATTTACCTTCCGTAGCAAAGAAAAGTATCGTACTTCATAATCAAATAGAAAAGACTGAATATTATGGACGATAGAATTGAGGAAAAAAGATATTCTTCTCACTTTTGATTGGCTAACCTTTGTGCAGTTGGTTGAAAAAGTTCGCACGGGATTTCAACTCAAAGTGGAAGTATTATTAAATCTTACTTCTCTCTGGAAGTTATTTCCATATGAAATCTACGGAAGAAAGACAGCTTTCTTTCATCTATGAATCTCAAAACATTTTATTCTTCATTTTTCTTTTTATCGCTCTTCTCAATCTTTCCATGTCAATGAATATTTGTATTCTCTATTTTACTCTTTAAATTCTCATCGGAACTTATTTCTGTACATAGACTTAGAAATAAACTGACTCTACAAATGTATCAAATAACTATGACATCAGTATTGTTGTTATGTTGCAGAAAAAAATAACTCAACTCTGCGAGGGAACGCGAATGAGACATAAATACTATAAATTAATAGAAGGTAATTTTGTGCTGCGATTATAAATAGCGCATTTTGTCTTTGTAAATTTCAGACAAAGATAGTTTTTATGTTTCAGAAAAAACTAAAAGTCTTACAATTAAAAAGGCCCTAGATATATTTTTTTTAAGAAAAGTTAGAAATTAATTGCAAAACATTTTAAAACGCTAATAATTTAGTAGCATATAGCGAGCAATTTTATGCTAAAGAATAGTACCTAAGTATAGAATGAGTTAATATAATAGTAGAAGTGTTTTAGAAGACACTATCATAAAATTTAATAACTTTTCATTTTTGATATTTTGGATCATTGAGGTTTGTGAATCTTTTTGTTATGAACTTATATATACGATCGTGACATATATACTATTGGAAACATCAAGAGGGCTATTGGTGATGGATCTCGTAAATCTCCTTTTCGTTCAAGTGACGAGGTCGAAACCTGAGCTGGAACCATACTCTTAAAACTTTTACACCTCGCAAACAAGGGGACTTGGATTCTCAATAGATTTAAAGTACATCAGACCCTTAAAATGGCTGATCTTTAATGACGTCAGGATTCGAACACACAACTCGTGGGGCATAATGCCAGCAGTGAGTTAGCGAACAGGACGAATCGGCGACCAAGACCACGGAATACTCAGGCAGCATACAAAAGCATACATGAATGATTGTACGAAAACTAAAGATTAAATGTTTAAAATTTTGATGTAATAAAAATAATACACTGCTAACTGATAATAATAACACATTATTTTAATTGCATTTTTAAAATGTCTTCCTATAAACACATTAGTAATTTGGCTATGCTTATTTATAGTGCCCAACATTATATAGTACTTGACAATATAGATGTTTCATGTCAGAAATTGATCTAAATTGATACATGAAATTATAAAAGAGGAAATACAATTTTAATAAGTACTGATTGTAAATCATTTAAATGATTTGGTTTTCTCTTTTCCATTTTCATTTACTTGGTCAAATAGTTCCGTAATTTCCCTCTCCTCGAAGGCTCTGAGAGCAGAATCTTTTATCAACTTATTTTACTATACGTTTTTGTTGAATTTATTAATAACATTGCTAATGTAACGTAATTCTAGAGCAAACATTTATCTGGTTATTGATTGTAAAATAAAATATTATTTATACACAATATTTACGGGTAATGAGTTGAGTTAAATACTTACTATCAGGATTCATTCTGATGATTTCAACTTAAGCAGAAACTTTCTTCTTGTCCATAAACTCAACTCACATTATAAGAACTATAACTGAAGCGCCAATTCAACATGTGTTTTAATTGATTTAGTGTATGGAATATGGCTTTTCATATTGAAAATTATCTCTTATGATTAAGTTTTGTTTTTATGAACGAAAACCGTTTTACAGGAAATTTAAAAACAATTAAATATATTGTTAGGAATTAAAAGTATCATAGAGCGAATTATGAGATATTCTAAATATACAACATACAAAGGCTTTAGCTTCATTGCCACAACAATTGTGAAATTCAACATCGCAAAAGATTAACTGTTAAAAATATTAACTGTGATAAATTCTTACATAAAAATAATTTATTACATTATATGACATCTTATTGTTTTAAATGCGGGAACAAATATGTTAATTATTTTAAAAATATAATATTATAGAACATTTAGCATGAACTGCTTCATCAATGTCAGGTTAACATACTATTATAATAAAAATACTAAGAACGTTAGGAATGCAACGCGTTTAATCTATTGTGCATAATATAGCTTTTAATAATTGTCTGAATAACTGCATAGGAGTAAAATACACCAAATGTTTCTCCAATCAAGAAATATGTAAGAAAATTATAAAATAATGAAACATCTCAAATGTATTGTACTTTGTAATATAATGTTTTGTGAAGTGTTTTGAATATTTAGATAAAATTGGAAAGTTGAGACACGCAGCCTCCCAGAGCTGAAGCTGGACTAAAATAAGTTTCCTTTTGATAAAAAAAAAAGAATGTATTTAGAATAAAAATTCCCTGAAAATCACAAAATTCTTTTACATGATCGGAAATTAGATGACTGGAAATACTTCCGATTTGAACAAATTTTGTTGTCAAGAAAAACACGTTTATGCTAGCAAATAATAGAATTTGTAAGAACAGAAGCTTCAATTTCCTTTATAACTTCTCTGTCAGACCACGCAATGTTCCACTGTTTCGGTTAATCAAATAAAATAAATGTATATAAGTGGATTCATTTACAAATATCGAAAAATAAGAACTATAATTTTTGAACGAGACAAAAAATAAAGAAGCTTCCTTGTAAATAAGATAACCTGTGTTGGTAAGTTATGGTCCATAAATGGAAAACGTAATTGGAAGATGACGATAAAATAAATAAATAAATTCTTATAATGAGTAAATATATATTCTTAGTACAGAATGAAGACCGACATCTAATTTAGAATTAAAGAATTAGCATAACTTCTCGAGATAGTAATACTGAATTAATATGAATTTTATAATGTCAATTGTTCGTTGTATTTTAAACTTCAATTGAAGATTTTAATTAATTAATAATATATATAGCATCCAAATATGCATATTGAAAGCAGTTATTTCGAGGATTGATTTTGTGTTTTGATACTGATACATCATTCCGTGCGTGTTCAACCAAATACCACCAAATGTAGTGGCTGTCAAGTCGTGTCGTATTGGTTCCTTGGAACTATATTATGCTTTTATATTCTCAACATTTGGCACAACTCAAGAACTTGCTGGTCAGAGTAATAGCCTGACATCTCTGAAGTGAATATCAATATAACATAATACACAAGCAGTCACGTAATGTCTTGTTGATAAGTGGTGTCATATAAGCCTCGATGGCAAGGAACAAACACATACTTAAGAACATCACAGCTGCCTATAGTATCAGCTATGCTTACAAGGCATGACTCGGTGGTATTTCTAAAGGCCCCCTATGTCATCACTGCATGTGCAAGCTGATTATTACGATGATAAATGAATGATAGAAATATTTGTTTTTCTCAGAGCTTTCACTCGAAGATACGTCCATCATGGGGGATTTGCATAAATAAATTATATCCGAAAAGTTCTAGTGACATCACTCAAGATAGGAAGCAACGTAAAGGGAAGTTACTGAAGTCATTATCGAGCTGACAGTCTGTCGTCCTCAGATTTCCTTGTAGTCCTTTAGCCGACTTCTGACACACTTTTTTAAAATTTTAATTAAAGATGAACAGTCTGTTCTTCATAGGATCACTTACCATAAAATATGTCGTAATATTTTCAACATGCATATGTGCTTTATTTGAATATGATATTTAGATAAAAATGTTTAATGTATACAAAACTGCACAACATTTTTAAAACATATTGTGAGTATTTTTAATTGCTTAGAAATGCTAAAAATTAATTGATTACAAGCATTTAGCGAAATCAGTTTTCTTCATTTCAGATAAAAATAAAATTTTAGCTTAAACTGATATTCATTTATGATGTCGAATAACCGATGAATAAACCACTTTCAATACTTTTTTCTGAACAAAGACGTATTTATGTAATTACATACTCAAAATGTCATATTCGTTCTTTACCAAAACCTTCATTACTTTAAGAAATTGCGTTACAAAAAAAAAAATGGTTTTTAGATTGAGAAGTGCTGTATGCTATCGAAAAAAGAGATGTTGTTATGTTTTTGCTTCACAATTATTAAATAGAGACAAATTACAGAAGTAATGGAAAAAATATTTTAAAATAAAACCCAATTATTAAATAAATTAATTTTATATTTAGGTATTATTCTTTATAGTGAAACAATACCAACTAATATGTTGCAAAATTAGTGACGTTTTACAAAATGATAAAAAATGTAATAGAGATTTTTTTCAAACTGTATGATCCCAATTTATTCCTCGTACAAAAACAATCACCATCTCAAATTAAAAAAATAAATAAAAGTAAAATGTGCCCTTTATAACCACAACACAAAGAGCGATTCTCGTTCATTTATACTAATATTGCTTCATCCCTATTCCGTTGCTGCTGTGAATGTCTTTTTTACTCTTAAACGGCTGTATGGATGTCATACATAATACATCTACCGAGACGGCATCTTTGGCACACTTTTCCATCACTGTATTGGAATAAGTTCCGATGCGAGTTTGAAGAGCAAAATAACGTATACAAATACTCCACGACAGCGAAAGATTGAGTAGGGCGATAAAAAAAATAAAGAAAAACGTTTTGAGATTCACAGATGAAAGACGTCTTTCTTCCGTAGATTTGATATGGAAATAACTTCCAGAGAAGAGAGATTTGACAATACTTCCACTTCGAGTTGAAATTCCGAGCGAACTTTTTAAGCCAGCTGCACAAAGGTTAGCCTATCAAAAGACAGGAGAATATCTTCTTTCATCAATTCTCTTCTCCATAATATTCACTATTTTTTTTTTATTTCTCTCCTGTTATGTATGATACTTTTATTTGCTACTGAAGCTAGATAAAAATAGAAGTTAAGCTCCTGCGGTAGATATGTAACCGTATAATAAAAATTTTAAGGGAATAAAAATGTGATGAAAGTGAAGAAAAAAAAGAAACTCGCAGTTTTTTTTTCTATTAAATAATGAAAACATGGATATCACGTGAAATATAGTGAATTCTTTAAGAGGAATTTTAATAAAACAGGCATTTTTCGCTTCAAATTTTCTTCTAATGTTAGTTATATATTTATATTTTTTTCAATGAGCGTTGTCTCCCAAACACAAAATGATGCCATCTTTATCTATTTTCTTACAACTAATTTTAATTAAATACGCTATAACATTTCTATAAATCACCAGATATGATAGAAACAATCTTAATCCTATCTTTTATTAACTTACTTTTATTACTTGTTTTCTAATAAAACACTTACTTGTTTCACAATTGAGTATAATTCCCATTGGGTTTTATTTGATAAAATTTATGAATATTTTCTTAGAATTAAGCTCTTAGTTAAACAGTGATGGATTTTTACGAGAATGTAATCTTTCTATTTTAAATTAATGGTATCTTTATTATAATGCAAAGTTTGAGATTTATTCAAGCAATGTGTATTAAATGTTAATAGAGTAATGGAAATTTAATAAAATTATTATTTATTAATTTAATATTATGATTATTGATATTATGATTATTCTGCTCTCTCGCTTTCTTATGATATTTTTTACATTTCTTTTATCACTTGTTCACTAAGCAATCAAAAAGGTAGAGGTTTAAAAGAAATTTACTTAGAGTTAATGAATTCAATTTCTTTTTTTATTTCAAATTTGACTCATTTCAAATAAAAATAGTTATATTTGACAATATAATAAAAGAAATTGTAGTGTCCTCTTCCTTTTTCATAAATTGAAATAAAACATGGTAGAGATGAATCTATCAAGATAAATAGGCGATTAGCCTCAATAAAAAATGTTTGCTGACAAATTTTAAATTGGTTAGTTAAGTCTAAAACGAAAGGCAAAATTATTTAACAATCTGTAAGAGAAAAGATAACCCTAATATCCGAGCGTTTTGAAAATTACTTGAACTTCATTACAGCTAACACAAAATCAGTTTGAAGTAAGATTACTATTATTAGGATCTGGCATCAAATGTAAATTGTTGTATTGGCCGCGGTAGCCTAGTGATCATGGTCGCGGATTCAAGGACACCGTTGTTTTCATAGAGTTGTGGGTTTGAGCACTGGTATCACAAAATATCAGCCAGTTAGTGACTTTCAAACACGTTAAATCTGGTCAAGATCCCAAGTCCTACCAATCGCGTGATGTGTAACCTTAAGCAAAGTTTATTATTACGAGGTCCGTCGCCCAATAGCCGTCGAGTTGTTTCTCTATTCGATGTACCCAAAATTTTATAATACATTAACTTCTATGCATTTGATTGGTTTCTTTAATATACGATCTTCAGTTTTCAATTTTTTGTGTTGCTTATAGTATTCAGGAAGAGAATACACTTTCTATATTATACGAAGATAAATGATAATGCATGTTTATTCAACTGTAGTATTCGAAGAATGATAATGAAAGTTTCTAATACATAATTGTCTAGAGATTAGGCTGAATTCACAACATCTAGATGGTATTCCATCTATAGAAAGATCATTAATCAAAGTACATTGATACATAATAAAATTGTCTTATATGTTCCTCATGCTTTTCTAATAGGTTTATAATTATTTTTTTTTAAAAAAAATTTCCTTTGATTGAGTAATACATTACTCTTATTTGAATAAAATAATTTTTTATTTTGTAACACCCGTTTCTGTAACGGTAACTTGAAAGAATAGTTTATCTAAAATCGCAATTCTGTAGTTCGAATCCTGCCATATAATAGAGATGGGATTTAATTTCGAATGAAAAATACCGTTTTTTTACTTAAACTAATTATATACAATGAAATGATTTCCTACATTTTTAAACTATATTTTTCATAAGTTATTCTTCTAATATAAACAAAACCAAGTTCATATAAAATTTACTACAAATAATTATCTTAACAAAATACATACTTAAATCATTTCGAGGCTTGTTCTTTGTTTCGTCTCTGCAATCCGTTACGAATAATTCCGTAAGAGCTTCGCTTCCTACATTCACAATTGATTTCAATGGAATAAACTTCCTGGGTCTGAAGATTTCCTCCAATACAGTAACAGTTCTTCAAACTATGACAGTTCTATTCCCAACATCTAATACAGGAGGAAGAATGGATAACCTCAAACTACTGAGAAGTGTTTGCCTATTTCTTCTGACTTCCGTCTGTCGATGTTGTTGGTCTGTGTCGGAGGAGAGATTCACATGAAAATACGAGTGATGAATTTTGATATATGTGGTTTGTTTCCTAATCTGAAATATGAATCATCTTATCTAATTTCAGTCGAAAGTTAACAAGAAAAATATGACGATGGTTCATTTTGACAAATTTTTTGTGACAATAAAATATTTCAAAATAAGTTTCTTTTCCCCCTGTTTTTCAGTAAATCTAATTTTATATTAAATGAGCTGATATATGTATAAAATGACACGTTCGGTTACGATTTTATGCATTTTTATCCTAGCTTTATCATTAATCTGAGTAACTTAGCAATAATATTGAAGATTTATTTCTTTCTGGCCAATCAATTTTTAACAATATTTCTCATAATCATGTTCTTTCTACAATCTTATAAATGAAAAAAAAAAAATGGAAAGACAATTAGAGATAATGATTAGAGAGAGCAGAGAGCAATCACGTAACTTATCGATAAATTCTTTCTTTTAATTTCTAGTACATGATAAGAATGATTAAATCGTAATTTAATCTTTTTGGCTGTTAGCCAAAACAAGTATTTACTTCACTATATTTATTCGTTATATACTATTGGTTAAATTCAAACGAAGGAAAGGTTCTTTGTATCAATTTTAACAAATTATTTCAGTTTCATCAAAATGACTAAATATGATACATCGTATTCATTTGAGTATTTTGAACGTAAATGATTTTGACCAAATTATTTTCAACGACTAGTTAATGGAAGGATATATGTTTCAATGGAATAATGATTGGGAATAGTCAAAAAGAACAAAACATGAACACTATTATTTGAAAGATATTGATAATTTGAATTTGAATATAAATATCAAATGATTTTCCATTCAAAAAAAAAATATTTTTAAGAAAGAAAACGTTTTTCACTCCATAAAGTGATTCACTCAGTGATTAATTGATAGCTGAAACGAAATGAAAAGAATTTACAATGATAATCAATTGACACAAGAAAACACCTACAGTAAAAATTAATACAAATAAATAATAAATTATGTTATGCTACTAAATACAAGCAATAGTGTATTTTCTTTTTAAAAAGTAACATTAATGAAGCATGGATTGCCAGAAACAACTGTAGAATTCAGAATGTCAGAAAGGTGAATACTGATGTCGATAGTACCCTCTATGTGAACAAGAAATGAATCGGATGTATTACAATGACACCAGTATCCTTATTCCATGTCCTGGGTGATTATGATAATGATGAATGAAAGCCGGAAACGTTTGTTCTTTTCGGAACTGACACACAAAGAGAGGTCCATCATGAGATTAAATGCAGAAAGGAGATTTCTGTGAAACGTCGACTTGACATCACTAAAGGTGAGAAGTAGAGACTTGGGAAGCTACGGCAGTCATCATCGAGCTAGCAATCAGTCATCCTCAGACGTCCATAGGGACACACGTAGTCCTAATTTTGACACATAATCTATGTTTTAAAATTTTAATTAAAGATGAACATATTCTGTTCTCCTAAATATAACTTATCATACAATAAATGTGTCTTAATATTTTCAATATACAATTGCTCTATTTGAATGTGATATTTAGAGGAAATTGTTTTACAAACAATATGTTAAATTTTTGAGATTTATAGTGGACATTTTTAATTGCTCAGAAAACTAGAAACAATTATTAGAAGATTTAACAGAAATCTATTTTCTTCTTATTAGGTAAGAAACATTTTTAAGCTTAAAATGAGATTCATTTTTGATATCGAATAACCGATGAGTAAAACATACTCAATACAATTTTGTCAAGAAGGATGTATTAACTACTAAAAAAGTGAAATTATCTTTCACAGATAATACAATAATTCTTTAAGAAATAGTGTTTCCAAGAAAAATAATTGTTTCTTAGATTATGAACAGAGTATGATATCGAAGAAAGAGATGTTGCTACGCGTTTGCTTCTTATTTAATAAGTAGAGAAAAAAGTACCAAAATTATGGAAAGTAGTATGTCATTATCTTTAAAGAAGGAATAATAACTTTTTTTGCTATAAAAATTCTACTTTTATTGAGAAAAATCACTCTAAATTTCATTACCATTTGAAATGCCATAAATCAATTGAAATAGCATTTACTTAGTTTTAAACTGGAAATTAAATTTGAAAATTATACACTTATTCACGATATTGGATGTTGAAAAAATTACATATTTGTAGAATTATTTCAGTCTTTAAATATCCTTTCATAAAAAATATTATCTCCAGTTTCAGTGACATAAAGCAGAATCCCTTAATGCATAAAAGGTACCAGGAAATGAAAAAATTTCAAATTAGTTTTTTTTCCTTCACGAAAAAACTTTTATGTATCATTCACCCAAAAATGTGATAATGATCTATTATACCGATATCATCATTATTTTAATGAATTGCTGTTCAAAGAAAACTATCGCTTTCTAATGTGATATTGAAGAAATATATGTTACTTTCTGTTTCCTTTTATTGTAATTCTTTTTTAGCTTTCAACTTTTAAGGAAAGAAAAATCACTCAAGCAGCAGAAAATAATAAACCGAATTTTTCATATATATAATAAAAGTAAAAAGATTTTTTTTTAAAAAAAAGCAATCTTCCTTCATTAGGAAAAAGAAGAAGAAATACAACTCCGTGAGCATATGGACTACCATTTCTGAATAAAATGTATATATTTAGAGTTAAATTCTAAGCCAAAGTTAGAAGCGTTTCACCAACTGCCTAATGTTGAAATAATTACATATTTATAAATTTATTTCGAGTATTAAAAATCATTTATATATAAAGAATTTATTCCATTACAGTAACATAAAACAGAATTACTGGACGAATAATAAATCTCTCAATAATGAAATATTCGAATTAGCAACAAAAACACGATCAAGAAGCTTAGGCTGACCGAACAAATAAAAAAAATGATTAAGAATTTCTTTTCATGGAAACAAAATATTTTTCAAATTTAGTTTCAGGAAGTCATAGTTCTTTATCATAAATATTTAAAAAAGGCACTTTAATATAGGTTTTATTTAATTATTCGGTTTTTGTTATTCTTAGCTTCGTATAATAAATTTTTTTGGATCATAGAATTTATTGAGCGTCTTACGAAAAAAATATTATTAAGGAAAATCAATAAAATAATATATTTGAAATGAGGTACAATTTCGGGTAGAGTTAGAATCATAAATTACAATACTAACAAGGAATTCATTTTAGATTCCTTAAAAATCAGGCAATCATAAGCAGTTCATTTTTACACAGATATTCTTCTTTTATTTCTAGAATTATTTATATTCCTATCAAAATTTCTTCAAAAAACTTATTCTAGTTAAGAAGATTATAGTTTAAACGTCTGAAGGAAAACATCTACTTTATTATCTCTAAATATATGTATGATTAGAGGATTGTAATATTTTATATACTTTTTCAGAAAATTATTTTTTCCGGAAATTGAAAGTACAAAGATTTTATTTGCTTATGAAACTAACTATATTTTCAAAATTTATTTATCCAAAGATAAATGTTTATTTGAAATGAAATTTAATTCCATTAATACTGAAGTGAAATGGTTGAAATTCGCTAAATAACACACTTTTCTAATATTTTGTAATGCCAGTGACAAAAAAGAAGGCACTTAACTGATATTTAATGCATTTTAGTAATAATAAATTTTAATTATTTTCATATTTAATGATCAGGAGAGAAATTTCTTATTTTTATATATTTAAATAAGGTATTACATAAACATATTGCAAATGTAATTAAATTAAATTGTAGTAATAATAATGAAAGCAAAATGTAATTTAATTGGAACTTTTTTATAATATTTTCCTTGTTACAAATGGAAAAAATAACAAAAATTATAATTGTTTTCTCTGAAATTTGGAAAAAAATTAAACCACTTAAGGATATCATATTTATATAAATGTTGCGATTAATTTAATTTAAGTATATCTAATTTACAAACCTTAAGTGTTTATTTTTTTGTGTGTAAAGATATTTAGATCTTTTGTATGGATGATTTTTCGTATTCATTTTCGATTCAGATACTACATGAAAATCATCAACTTTTTAATCATTTTTATATTAGATATTATCACATGTGAGATTTTTATTAATCTTATAATTTTTTACAGAAATTCACATCCGCAAAGTATTTGGATCGTCTTTAAGAAAGAAAATACGCTGAAAGGCAATATTTTCTTTCTATATGTGTCTATATTGAATTAAATGGTCCTTAAATTTAATTTTTTTTATTCAAAGTTCTAAAATAGTTAGAATTCTTTTTGAAATCATATTTCACAACTTTATGTAAAAACATGAAATTTAAATATGCATGAATAAATGAGCAAAGTGGTTTTTAATGAATAAAGAGTTATGAATTTAAAATATTTTTTTTTCAAAAGCATTTATTAAATATCCGTACTGAACTACATGAAAGCAAATGAAATATATATATATATATATATATATATATA
>BMAW01031821.1:86073-98770 GCA_019974015.1 Nephila pilipes | reverse complement strand
AAGATTTGGAAAAGCGTTGGAACGATTGTATCACCCTAAAAGGTGATTAACAAAAGGTGTTATGTTGATGAATAAAAAAAAAATTTGCAAAAAAAATGTTGTTTTCAATGTTAGACTCGGGAGTTATTGATCGATGTGTTAAGCTTGTAAATATTTTAATAACTTTTTAAGAATTTCACAAATAGGAAATATTTAGAGTATTTCTCACAAAACTGTTACTGGATAGATTTAAGATCGTACTTCTTATATTAAAATTGCTTTCTAGTTATTCCTAACACTTAACATTTGATTACATTCCTTAGAAAGGAATTATTTCATGAGTATTTATTTTAATAATATTTAAACATAACGTACCTATTTCATGTAGTTTTATGCTTTATATCTTAAAATATTATATAATAAATATAATTTATAAATTTTTTGTGATTATTGGCATCAGAGGGAAGGAACATTAATATTAATTTATGTAAAATATTTTCATGGCTGATACTTTTTTAAAACATGTAGCATGAAAATATAGTGAATCATAATTATTTTTCAATATGATACTACTAAAGTTTATTTTTTTAAAATTTATATTTGTAAAATTGATCCTAATAACATTTTATGCTTAAGATAACAAGCGTATATAATTGGATTTAGTTTTTATATCAGTAAATTTTCATTTTTAAAAAAGATTAGAACTTTCTTCAGAAAAACTAGTTTCCCCGTACAAAGAAATTGATTTACGTGCAATAAATAACTGATCTTTTAGAATATCTATAATATTTTTAGTTGTGTGTTTCAGTATAATAATTCATTTACCTCTCATTTCAAAATCCTAAACATTGATATTTGATATAAAGAATTTAACAGAAGATGTTCGAGTTTCCCCCTTACAAAGCGATGGATGTGTTGTTTCAACTTATCCTGGATTGACAGATATTGTGAAATACATCTGGAATTGTTTGGATACTTACAGCTGACCAACAGAATTTTGTTACCAAATTCTTTTTAGTATTAATAAGTGTCTCATACAAAGCTATTTTTAATGCCCCGAAATGGAGAAATACAGGATTCTCATATCCAGAGAATGTGGATATCAAGCGATCTCTCTCAATACTCAAATCTAATCCAACTTTGACCTAATGGCACACTTCCAAATCATGGTTAAGTGTAATTTGTCCTAACAATTCATGTTTGTTTTATTAAGACTCATTTTCTCACAAATTATTATGTATATGTGAATTCTAGGGGTGCATCTGTACATGTCTGTATTAGAACCGATATCGATTCAGCAAATGAGCTGTTCATGAATTTACTTCTGCTAATCCATATATTTAGTGTGTGTTTGTCAGCTCCTCATTCGTATAATGTTGTACAAACAAGGATCTAATAATAAAAAAATACCAGATATTTTCCATCCACACTCTCTTGAAGAGTATCATCTACCGACGTACGATGGCATTTCTGATCAAAGATAGTTTTACAATTCTTAATCTTTTTAATGTATGGAGATCGAAACGAATTTTATGGGGCATCCTGTATACATTTCTCTCAGAACGGGTACGTGGTCTTAAACATGTATTCTAGAATAGGCGTTATAAATAAAATTCGAAGTATCTTTGCACTTTTTCGAAAATTCAAAATATTAATTTAGCTTCACTTTTAGATATTATTATTCCTGTAAATGAATTATAACTGATAAAATACAAAAACATTAATTAAGTTTAAAATATTTCTATGAATCAAAAGGGAAATTTGTATATATTGTTTTAATTAGGAGACCCGAAAGTTTCTCAAATGTAAGACGAATCATGATTTACAATCCGATAAGAAAAAAAAAAGAGACTTCAGGAATCCCAGCACAAAAAAGGTGCTTCTAGTTGTTATATCGAAACAGTTTCCATTGCGACTACGAGATTTCGTTTCATCTTAAGACGATGGAAACCGATATCAAACATAATATATCTGCAAGAAGGCATATTTCGTTATTTGTTCCATCACTGTATTGAAACAAGTTTCAATGGAAATTTCGAGATTAAAATAGAACGTAAAAATATTCTATGGAGGAGATGGATTGAGAAGGTTATTAAAATAAAGTGAAATGCACAGACGTAAGTTCTTTTACTTCCGTAGATTGACGTGGAAATAACTTCCGGGGAAGACACATTTGACGATACTTTGAGTTGAAATTTTGAACGAACTTTTTAAACCTGCTTCTCAGACAATCCAAATATAAAAGAAAATCTCTTATCTCTTTTTGTCAATTCTATCATTCAATATCTTCACTTTTTTTTCTGTGTTCTAGTCGCATCTGATAATTTAATTAGCTATAGGATTGATAAAAAAAAAGTAGGAAGAAAGTTCTGATGGTAAAGTTTTAAGTGAGTAAAAATATTAAAAGATAAGATTTTGGTAGAAACATTTTACTGGATTAATGTGTAGCAAAGCTTTCATCTCTCTTCCTATTTAAAATTGAGGAAATTTTAAGGAATAATTTTTCTCAAAGGTAACAATTTTATTACATTTATTAATTTTTATATGTACAATACGTTTTTGTAACATCTGAGAAGAAAAGAACGTAATTCTTTTTCACGAGAATATTATTTAAGTACTTCAAATTTCTCTAAAATTCCTAGTTAATATGTGACACTTATTTTTTAAGGCCATTTTTGTTATTCTCAAGAATGAACTTGTAAATTAAATTGCATAATTACAACAAAATACACTTACAATATTTGTACGTATTTACGTTAAATAATCATGATATCCGCTAAACATTTTGCACTCTTAAAAAATGTAGTTTGGTGGTATGATGATCAGCAACCATTCAAAAGGGCTACATATGTTAATGGAAATTATTAGTAATGGATATCTGTAATATCTAATTAATGTAGGATGAATAATATTTTGAAAAAAGTCAATGTGATTATATTGACATATACCAAATACCTTCTTTTACAAATATAATATTCATCTTTATACCTGATATAGTCGATTCATGTTTCAATCAGCACATATACATTCATCATACTTTTCTCTAGTTTACAAGTTAATGATTGATAAATTTCTATCTTTAAGTCTGAACATATTTTCTCAACTAATATATATTATGTCCTGTTTCTTGTATTATAAAAATTCAAAGAAACACTCATACCATTTTAAAACGCGTTAAACATTTTAATAAATTATCTTTTCAGTATTCAATTTTTATTAAATTTTTTTATTATAAATAAGGGATACATTTGTTCGATTTGATGACTCCCTATTACTTGAAGATTAACGATCAGAAATACGTAGATTTTCCCAAAATGTATTCATTTGTAATATTCTATAGACAATGTTCCATTAACAGTTGTTAGATGAAGCTCATATCTGCACAGAAGCTTTTAAGCTTTTATGTCGAAACACATTAGTATATAATAAAAGTAATGTATTCTCCATTTGCTTCGTTTCAAAATTTTATTGATTTATATGTTCTTTTAACAAAAAATATATTTGGTGATTAATATATTTCTATTTTATATATCGGTGAATAAATTGAGTTTTGATAATATCTGTTTCCATAAACGTAATTGGAAATTTAGAATTATTGTTAAATTATAATTCAATAATCCAAGCTTATTCTTTGTGTTGTGATGCAGTTATGAATTAAAAAATGCAATATTGTTTCCGTAAATATTTATGTTAGTTTTTGCGTAAATGTTGCCTAGAACACATATAAGAAATTTTTCACGTTTTTTGTGAGCAATCAAATGTTTGGGATGTTGCATAAATTTTATTTATTTTACTAATTTATCAAATGAAAAAAATTACGCTAAATTATGAGAGCAATAACTTATTGCACTAGCAAAATTTTTCCTCTAAATTCTAGCGTATGATATTCATAGCTATGTGCTTCTCCAAACTCATTGGTTGTTAGCTAAAGCAAGGTTACTTCATTGGTTCTGTGATAATTGGACACAACGAAACGAAGTAATTGTTATGTTTTTGTATTCTTTTTTACATTTGTTCTGTAACCCTTCGATAAATGGACGTATTCGAGATTTTAAGCTAATTGTCATTCAATAGCTGCTTAATGTTATGATGATTTTTTTCAAAGAGCGGAATATTATGAGAAAAAAGAAAATCAAAATATAATTTTACCTAGGATACTCAGATTGTGAGCGTTAATGTAGATCAGAAAATTATTATAACAATTTCGGATTTCCTGTTTTGATACCCAAAGCAATTATTACATACGTAAAAAGTTTTCAAACATTATACTAATATATTCATATATAAATTATACTAAACATTAGTATATATATATATAATAGTATATATAAATTATACTAGTATATACAAACATTAGTATATGTAATCTATTTAAAGAAGCATTTAATCAATTTTATTTCTTTAAACAAACAAACAAACACAAAAAAAAAACTACATAAAATATAAACTCAAGTTTTAACTGTACAAAAATATTTGAGATAAGCAAAATATTTTATATAAGTTAATCTCCAGTTTATGACAGTCATATTTTACAACTAACATTTTTAAAACGAACTGAACGGATCTGGTACTCCTAGCACTAGATGAGAATTTGTTATTACTAAGTTTATACTACTCTGCTAATGATTAATGAATAATTTTTTTTTATGTTTTGTGTTCTCTGTTTTCTTAATGAAATTAAGAACCATTAAATACTCGTCCCCGCTCGTGAGTGAATCAATTCGCATTTTTCTAATAAAAATGGAGGACCATAAAATAATAATAATCTTCTCCAAAACAATATTAATAATTTTTTATATTTGATCTCTAGGATGAAAATAATATGAGTAGAAATGTTTCCTCTTCATGATAAATCAGAGAAGATTCCCAAAAGAAAATGTATAAAAGAATTTTTTTCTTTACAAATCTTGATATAACTGTAGAAAATTACACTGAATATATAATTTAAAATTTAACAATATTGATGTGCACTAAGTTAAGCATTAACTATGAATGAATGACTTTCATTTGTACTTGAATACCAAAAAGCGAAATTATAAATTATTTTTTAATAAGTTATCTTATTTAAAATTAAAAATAAGTGTTAAATGTAACACCTAATTCCTTTTTTTTTTTCAAAATCCACCATTTACGCAATAACAAAAATAAATAAATAAATGAGAAATAAAATTAAAAATTAAAAATAAACAATAAAATGTATTGGTAAATTCGGACTATTTATCTTATATGTTTTCCTCCGAAGTAATGAAAGGAAATTAACTTCAGAAATAAAATTCAGCATACTATATTTAGCTACATATTGTACATCATATAAAATGAATAATTAATTCGTCTGACTCTAATTTTCTTTTCAATACACTGAAAGATAACAAGTTAATTGAGACAACTTCAAAAAACATGTTTCATAATTATAATGAAAAACATCCCTTACTAATTGATCGTTTTTTAAGTTAGGTATAGCTTTAAATTTTTTAAAAGCACTGTTGAAAGAATTATTTATTATAAAAGACAACGGTGTGAATAAATAAAAGCTACCTCCTGCATGGCAGCCATAATCTAGCAATTAGTTCTCCTTTATTATGAAAGTATATATTGGAGCACACACGCACATAACCCTTAATGGCAATATTAAGGTCAAATACATGAGGTACAAAGCTTAAATTTGCTTGGAATATGGAAGAAAATAATAATTTAAAGATGATAGTAGTAATGTAACAGATTAAATTATGCTTTTCTTTAGAATTTTTGCTATTGCTTTGATACAGATTAATCTGTTATATTATTAAAAATAGATATTGATGAAAGAATAGATTAAATTTGCATGGAAAAAGAAGTAATGTCTGTCTTCAAAATGATAAGATAAAAATTAAATTACTTCGATAAACATTTCAAGTTTGATGAAATTAATGTGTCTAGACATTTGAGAAAACATTTTTATCCCCATGTCGATTGTTATTCTATCATTAAATATAACGAATTTATAACCATAAAAGTTGGCTCGAAAAGAATTAAATCTTATTGCTTTTATAGTGTTTTATTACTTTAGACATTCAAAAAACATTCAAAATATTATATTATAAGATACGATTTTATATTATATGCAAGGAAATATATTTTTTTTAAAAAAAAAAATATAAAAATAATTTTAAAAAAGGAATTTTGCAGTTTGAAGAGGCTGTTTCAATTCCTTTAAAATTTAGTTTCGTAAATGGTTGCAACATAATATCAGGCTGAATACATAATTTAAAGTGATTTATAATTTACGAGGTATCTTAACGTTTTCTTAAAGATAAAAGTAAAATCAGTATTCCTATCTTCAAATCAACGTTAGTTTATGAAAAAAAATACGTTTTGTTTCTAATAGAAACTAGATTAAAATTATTTTTAATTTTTTTGTTTTTGAAACAGCATTGACATTACTTATAGAATATGTAATAACAATTCTCATGAATTATTTTAGAACACATAATATAGTACATAATAAGACCAAATTTAGAACATATATTTGTTTATTGAATTGAATTGAGACTAAACACTTTCCGTGTAATGGGACTGATGCACATTAAATGTCATCGAGGTCTACGTTTTCCCATTAGTGTGGTGTGTATGATTGGAGTGGGAGGTGGTAGCTCAGCTGTTATCCTCGTAAAATAACCGATGTTGAAAATTACGTGGTGCATCACTAATTGCCCCCGTGTTGCACAGTCATATATAATTATATTCACATATATTCAATTATAATTTATTCACATATAATTTTGAATAAAATATAATAAGAAATTAATTTACTAAAATCATTTAGGTAAAAAAAATAATTCGTTAGTTTGATTGTCGATAATTTCTCAAAAACACATATTAGATATAAAAAAAAATGAAAAGTTATTAAGTAATTGATTAGTCAAAACTAAACTGTTTCATTATTGTTTAAATGTTTATTCGGAATTCCACATGATTGCTTTCAGTTCATTATTAAAAGAGCACTTTGCATATTTCAAGAAAATTAATCCTGAAGAAATCAAATACTTATAAAAAAAGGACATTGTAAACATAGGTGCTTCTATAATCATAAAAGATACCCTAATTCTGATATTTCAATTGAAAGGTTATTTTCCCTCTTGTATTTCCTTTTCATGATTATATAATGACGATTTCTTAAAATTGATACCATATGTGGAATGAAAATCACTTATTGCTAATTCTATGCTCTATAGGAAAAGTTCTAAGTATAATTTCTTAAAATTTATGTTTTATTATTTTTTTGTTTATCATCTCAAATAATTTCCCTGTAAATAATTAAATAACAGATCATAACAATTATTTGGAGAAAAAAAATCTTGCAATCGCCTTCAATTAAATTTCTATCTCATAAAAGTATTTCTAATATTTCCATCAATTCTGATTAAATGAAATGGTATGATTATACTAAATATATACAAGATGTCCAAATAGAATGGCGGTAGACAACAGCGGCAGTTTTGTGGACAAGGTTGAAAGCTCAAGGCTAATGTTGTTCCTATTATGTCGCGGGAAGGAAGACTCGTGCTGTAAGACTGATCCACATGAAATGGGTAGAGGCTCCAATTCTTCACGCTTGATTTTGGCAGAAGTTTAGATAGATTTTTAAAATACCTCAACAAACATTTCAGTTTATTTATACAGGATGTTACCAAGAGGAAAAAGTTAAAAATAAATATTTTTATTTACTTATAGTATATTTAATTATTTTATTAGAAACTCGATATGTTTTATTTTCTTCTTATTTATCACATAGTAAACATTATAAAGAATATTGATTTGATGCATTAAAATAATTAAATTGTTTTTATATGCGCTGTTTAATTTTTTACGAGTAATAAAAGAAGAACATACTTTTGGCTCCATAAATTAAAATTAATATCTTCGTTTCAAACTGATTATTGTATTATCTGTATAAAACAAACCTTTAGACTATTTTTTTCTTTACATGTTATGATGAAAACATTGGTAATCAAAAGATAATTTTATTTTAATGAATTGAAGTTTTTCATTCTTAATTGCAAATTGAATCGTAATTAAATTAAGCGAAATTTAGATTTCGTAAATTAATATTAAGAAAAATAGTATAAAATATTATGGAGCATATTTTCTTAAAGCAAACTTTATAAAAATAACATTATTAAACTTTTCTCATGCAATTCACGGCTTTTAAATTTAGTGTGCCTCGGTACCTTTTAAATCAATTCAATTGTTGTGAAACTGGTTAGCTAAAACAATTCAAAAGATAGAAAGAGGACTCCTCTAATAAGGTATGAACAATATCAAGTTGAAAATATGAAATTAAAAATCACTTATTTAAAGAAAAGGAAATGAATAAAATTCCACACATTTCAGGCGGTTAGGTAATGCTCTAAAGCACATTTTTATTCGTAATTATTAACACATATGGGTTTATAAAATACTTTCAAAAATAATGATTCTGTTCATGCAGAAAATGTTATCTTTCTTCAAAACTGAAACTATTATTTTGTTGTTTTAATTAATAGTAACGGTGTTTGGCAGCAGCAAACCTCTAAATAGATATTTTGTCACTGAAAGTTTATTTAGGAATCGCTGTCACTGAATCTATTGTCATGAAATTTACAAGCGAAGTTCTACTGTGGAACTTTAGTTTACCGAGTATTTCATGTTTTCTTACTTCAAGATCCAAAAACGTTTCATTATCAGAGGTATTTGTATTTCGTGAGGAAATGAGGCAGCAACATTAGCATACCACCGAGCATCCTAACTCTCCTACGGATCAGAGCTGCATTTACATATGAAAATGTTTCGACGTTAATGGAAATACAAATTGGAATGAATAAGGCAAGCGTCTTTGATGTTCAGCTTGGGAATAAAGATACAGGGGAGCAAGAATTTTATTTTGCGAGACATCGAGACATCTTTAGTTCCCTTTTCAGAACAGATTAAAATGTAACATTCTGCTTTTAATAAAAGTAGAAATTTAAGATATTTTAGAGCCACGATTATATCAGCCTGTTTTGCATGTACATTTGAATTCTAAATGAATCCATTGTTATTGTTGATCCACATGTGATTTTTGAAGTATGAGAAATGTTTTTCTATAGCTCTGAACTAAATCTTTATTTTTAAGTGGCTTATAGAGACCCATCTAAAAATTTTTGATAAGTAAAATGCAGATAAGAGCAACATAATGAAACTTCGAAAAAGTACAGCAAATGCAGATTCAATTATATCCAAAACTTAAAAATAATTTTATCCAAGCACACTTTTATGCAAGCTTGTAATTTTTTTTTTTCAAAAAAAATATATTTTATTTGAATCCATGTATTTATACACTTAAGTTTTATTTTTAGAGTAAAGGGGAATTAGACAATTTTGCCTAGTAATTTGCAAAAAAAAATAAATGTCTTTAAAATGACTGTAGATATCCACCTCCATCAAATGAGAGAAAAAAACATTTTTTTGAAGATTTTGACTATGCATATATATATATAATATGTGTGTATATATGCATATATGCAAGTAAGTATATATATATATATATATATCAATTTATATGGTGATGACGTTATATTTTTTCATTTTGAGTATGTGATATCCATCTTGAAGCTTAAAGAAAATTCCGTCTTACTACTCACATATTTGAATCTTCATTTCTTTGAAGTTTTGTAAGTAATTTTTATATTTTGATTTGTTGATAATTTTTAGAATTATAAATTTTATTTTTGTAGATTTTTTCCCTGAACTTTTTTGCATCTTTTAATCATTGAACTCTTTTGTAATTTGGATTTCCCAATTCAGCCTGCTATGTCGCAAAGGGGGAAGGTTGGTACCATTAAACTAGTTTAACCACACTTATTCGGTTCTCAGCCCGAAATTGCTTTTTGACTTGCTGGATTCCATAATTTCATTTATTTTTTTCTTTCATTTTTACATTTCTTTCTAGATTTTTGTCTTTTTAAATATTTTAAATTATTCTTTCATAAATTTTCAGTACATACAGGGTGCTTCAAAAAAATGTATACACACTTTGAACTTCCATAGAAAATTTATTTACCGTTCTACAAAGTTAAATTTCAGGAAAATAGAAAGCTGAAAGTCCAATGTAATTGAAACATAAATAACAAATGTTAATACTGTTCAAATTGGTGACCTGCAGCATCAATACAATTCTGAGTACGAGTCACCACAGATTCTGGATCGTCGTCATTTAGCTGTTGCACCAGCCTTGGAATGTAAACACGATACTTGCCTCTCTTCAGAATGCGTAGCACGCTGCTAGTACTTACATCACTTTCACGTGCCCCTTGCCTTGAAGATTTGTTAGGAGAGCGTTGAAACAGTTTTAAGACTGCCGTTGATGACTCATCACTTGTAGCTGTTCGAGGCCGACCTGAATGACCTTTATGCACATCACACACTGTTCCATGAACTTCGAATTTGTCTCGTATGCGTGTAATTGTTAATCTTGAAGGTGGTTCTGTATCATACTCCCTTCTCCACTGTCTTTGAACTTCATTTACATTCTCAAACTTCCAGTACCACTTAATAACCTGCTTACGTTCTTCAAAACTCAAACGTACGTCCCCCATGTTGATATTACAAATTCCAACTGATAATATAACATAGAGGGACGATTATGCTGGCACCTGGCGAAGAAATATAACATTAGCCTTGTAGAGCGGGAAAACTACAATAGTTTAAAGTGTGTATACATTTTTTTGAAGCACCCTGTATATATATATATATATATATATATATATATATATATGTAATGATTTAACTTAATTCCTATTAATTTCTCACCATAATAATTTAATTTCCTAAATTAGGCTATTCTTTCCTTTAAAATATAATGTTCATTCTTATTTCCTGATACGATTCATTTTTTTTTCTTTTTAATTCATCCAATCACGCGTTATAAGAATTTCACAAAATAAGCAGAAGATCTGTAGGGATGACACCTACAAGACTTTAAGTCTACACCTAAATTCCCTTGAAGTCCCTCCATCCAGACCATGTGGTCTCTGACGTTTAAAGTGCATTTTCCCTTCATATCAAAAGGAAAACACAGCGATAAATGCTCTATTCTTAATTCCCTTCTCTTCAGCACTCTTGCTCAGACAACTCGCTCTAATGCTTATCTGAGATTTTTATGGTAGTTTTGCTTCGGCCTCTATAGCCGAAGCCCGACAAAAGTCTGCTACAATTAGATTAAAGTATTTTGACCATGTATTTAATGTTTCGTTAATGTTGGATGAACATTTTTTTATTATTTGTGATATATATATATATATATATATATATATTTATAACGTAAATTTTTAAAAAAAAGTTTTTAAGAATTTTTGAGTTTGATATTTTAACGGTATTTAAATGTTTCGCTTAAAGCTTCTACTTTTTTGTATATTCAAGAAAGTAAGTGGAAAAATTAAATATTAAATATTCCATGGAACCTTGTGAAAGGAAATGAATATCAAATTTTTTAAAAAAAAAATGTGTACAAAAGTACGGAAAAGTTTAATTTATAGGTTGAGAATTTTATAGAAATTAACTTTTAAACTCATTCTTGATAATTTGAAATATATATTATTGTGTTCTAGCATAATAAAGTGAAATAAATAGATATCTCGACAATGTCTAATTTAAGTAGTATTTTTTTAATAATTCAGAAAGAACACATAACAATATATTTTCTCGATGAAATGAGAAAATTAGTAATCATGATACGGATTTTGCATATTTTATTTCAAAAATTATTTATTTAAGCAACTTGCATAACTTTGTCATTATTTTTGCCTAAATTCTTCAATATTTCGCTTTAAAATAAATTGAATCTCACTTTTGTCGTACATTTCTAGCTGTAAATATGCGGCTCCTGCAAATAAAATAAATATTTTATCACTTTTCGGAAGAAGTCTTTTGAAGAAGCACATTTACTGTGCATCATTCTTCGTTAAGATTTCTTCTGTATTACTTTTGTACAACATTTCAGATAGTCGTATACCTTTGCAACAACATATTGCTGTTGCAATTTAACTACAAAACATAAAATCGGTTATGCTTTGTCTCAAAATTTCCTTAATGTCTTTGGTGATAGAATGTTAAAAGAAACTGCCATTCCCCGGTGAAATGTAATCATTATATTTATTGACATACTAAAGGTGAAAAACTACTGATATACTCGTAATTGGTTTAACATAGCAGAATTAATTGCACAGTACGTGACTTAAAATATTATATCTAAGACTTCAATATTTAATACTACTACAATACATACAATACAGGTCAATTACGTATTCTGGGACAAAATGTTAATAAGTAAATTTCCAGGATATTTTAAATTGCTATGTATACAATTCATCTGCTCTCTCTCTCTCTTTCTCTCTCTCTCACACACACACATATATATATACATATATGTTGGATATGTACATTTTGAGTCTACTTCCAACACTAGAGGACACCACAAACTTGATCTTTATTTTGTGATCTCATTCTAAGGGGCTCACACGAGTACTCGTAGACTGAAGGACGCGACCAACATGGAAAGACTTGCGATCTGGTAGTTCCTTAATATGTATGCTTAAAAGTTTTGTTTTAACTTTGTAAATACTATACACAAATATATTGTCTAATTAAATATTATCTTCTAAAAATCTACCTCTTTTTTTGAATCCAGAAAAACCCTAGATAACTTTAAAGCGATTCATGTACC
>BMAW01031821.1:75194-85673 GCA_019974015.1 Nephila pilipes | reverse complement strand
ATGGCTTTAATAAAGTTAAGAGCATTATTTTACAAGTTTTTACCCTTATAGAATAAACCATGTCTCATAATTCCAGAAGGATTTTATTTTATACGTCGAAGTAAATATTTCCCAAGCCTTTATTTAATACATAGGATAAAATTTCCCATTAAATTTAAATTTGTTCACCATTTTTCGTATATCAAAATAAATCCTTCTTATCTGTTTTCTTTTAATACATTAGAAATATTCTGAGCTACTAACAGATTTCCCTTTAAAATTATTTAATGTTAATGTTTGACTGTTCATCCTATTCTCATAATCAGTGAAATACCTAGGTAGAGGTGCAAAGTACATATGCACCCACCCACCCCCGGATTTTTTCCCCAAATTGAAATATTTCAGATTAATTTTCTTTTTAAGGTGTTTTAAATTTAAAACATGAGAATGTTTTCCCTTATTTTTTTTCATCAGGGAGAAAAAAAAAAGGTTTTAACTAAGCAAATTCCTGAGGAAAGGAAAGAAAAGTATTTGCTGTATCGAAAAGTGATCCTCTAGGTTATTATTTGTGGATGAAGAGGAGAGAGGGGGTTGCACCTTCCTGTAGAAAATAAACTGTAAAAAAAAACATTTTGTTTCCTGGTTATTTGAATTATTTTTCTTAAATCATCTTCATTTCATAATTTTTATATCTTGGTAAAAGTATATCAATATTTGAATGATTTAAATAAGGAGAAATAAGACTGATGTACAGTATTACTTACTTTTTACCAAGGGGCACTTCTTTCATGGTAATAATGATATCACCCTCTAAAATTAATTTCTGTGTATATCACTTTTCGTAATAATAACATAATGTTAAATATTTCAACCACATTTCAACACATATACGCATATAACTACAAACACGCACACAAACTATTAACTCATGTATACAAAATGTATTTCTTGATTGCTTTTGTAAAAACTCTTTGTTTAAAAATGTCCTTTAGATATGTAACATTTTATTAAAAAACTCAGATGATCCTATCCAATTACATAAATGCAGTCCAACAGTTATAATGTTTTGTGTGTAATTTAAATTTAAAATATATTATAATTTCTTTTGTAAAAAAACGTGAATGCGTTTAAATAAATTAAAATTCCAATATAAATATTTAGAGGAAAATTATACTTAATTAGTGAATTATGTCAAAATTTTATGTTATGATAAAAAATTTCATCCAAAGAAAAGGAAATGATCATGACAGTCTAATTTTTTCATTTAACTCAACTAATTTCAAATACGGGATACGAAGAAATTTATTAAACAAACGTACTATAGTAGGAAACCTTGGGAAATGTTAAATGATCCTACTATTAAGAGATAAATTAACTCTGATGTTTCTTTTTAATAAGTTAACTATATGCACAACTGAAGCAACTTTATCTGAAAAAAAGTTACGGAATGTTCTGAAATAGTCTCGTCCAAAGATGAAATCAGAACTAATTAAAGAACTGATTAACTGTTACTGGAAGATTGAAAGCATTTCAAAGTAGAAGGTAATATATTCTTAGGGAGTGGGGAGTTTTGTTAATCTCGCTGAACAAATGATTTCTGGGAGATAACATCGTTTAATTTCGTCTTTCTAATTCATTTACAGACAAAGTGATGTTTCGAAGGAAGAATGAAAATTGATAGGAAGCATATTTTTGATGTATGGAATTAGTTTCTGTCAGCTCTTGATAACAAGCTACTGGATAAGATGCATCAGTTATCAAAGAGGTTTAAATTTGATAATCATTTTATTTTACAAAAAAACTGCATAACTAAATAAAAAAAAGTTATATTCTATAATCGAATCTATATAGAGATACGTGTTTTAAGGAAATACCAATGGAATACAAATACTTTTTATTATTATATCAATTAGCACATTAATCATAAACTAAATATCTCTATAATTTAAATGGCTGAACTTTAAAAAAAACATCATTTCTTAAGTTGTCTGGAGGTTAACATATTCTTATTTAATAGTCTCTTTATTGCAACTGGAGTCGGGAAAACAATTTTGGTGTCAAATATAGCTTAATAATGATCAATGTATTAAAATGAGAGGCTGATTACTTTTCCTTTTAAAAGGCTAATTATTGGCATTAATTAATATTCATCACTTTTCCCCGTTTTTAAACATCTACTTCGAACGCAGCACTTTTAGAGTGGCTGTGTAAAAATGCTACACTTCATTAAGAACTTATTAATTTGCTATGTTTTACAACTCATTTAATGCTGTATTATTCCCTTTTCTTAGGATTTAATGTGAGAAAGCTGCATAATTGTTTACATTAACTAATTCTATTTACATATCTTACAGTGTATTTACACTTAATCCTTCGAAAAAAGTAAATTATTTTAAATGTGTTAATTAAATAAATCAATAGATTCTTGATGATAGGCTACTTATATACATCCTTTCGAAACACTATCTGTATGGTGTTAAAAATACCTTTTATGGAGAAAAATTAATAAATACTAAGAATTCTCTTTGATCGATTCACACGAGATGGAGAAATTCACATTCGTTTCACTATCCTGATATTTATGTAAGATATAATTTACGTCATTACTGTGCTAATCTATAACAAATTAAAAATACCCATGGTTAAGCGCTGTTCACTTTCAAAAAATTAACAAATTAGTATATATATATATATATATATATATGCTTATTTGAGTATCAAAATACTAAGATTGTTTGGGTAGTATATAAGATCACATATTTTGTAAAAATTGTTCACGTGTTTCCTTAAAGTTTTGATGCTCTATCTTCCATTTGTGTTCTTACATAAAAACAGACTTGACCCTACTCTTCGGCTAGGATTAACCCCCCCCCCTTCAGATATTGCATAGTCTTAATAACACTTTATACTCTTGGAAGCAAAAAAAACTCCGAGTTACATTAAGATACATTTCACCATTTTCTAAGCCTTTAATGGATACACAGATAGTAGTTTTGACTGCAGAATTTTCGGTTGCAGGGAAGGAATATCATTTTTACTCTTTTTATAAAATTCATTGCTTTTGTACGTCAAAGATAAAACTTGTAGGTTCTTAAGTTGATAAATGTAATAGTTTTCATATTAATTATTTTATATCGTTTTTATTTAAAGGTATCTTTGATTACTTTTTGTTTCGAACTGAATTCAAAACGTTCGTTCTACAATTAGAGTAAAATTGATGCGTGAAAAACTGAGATTAAATAATTGAAAGAGTGAAAGTGTTTCAACCATTTACAAAAAATCATTACCACTGTAGCGATCTTTTAGAACAAATGATATATTTTGCACATGTTTTTTGAAGATGTTTAAAGTAAAGTCATACTTTTCGAATATCATCTAATACTTATTAATTTTCGTTTAATTTTGAGGGATGACTTTTAGTATTTTACAAGTTAATGAATAATTAACATACTTGCGATTTCTCTTATATAAAAATAATCAGTAGTTAAATAAAAAAAAACATATATTCTGCGGAAATATTTTTTTTACCCTATTCGGAGAATGTAAGAGGACTGTATATTGGAAATGATGACAATTACTTGTTGTAATTGTTTATTAAGATAAGTGAGTGAGGCTTGTTACCTCGGACCTGGTTGGTCTCTAGCTCATACAAAAAGTAACATCGAAAAACAATTTTGTTCCTTCTCTGGCACATGCCAGGTTTGCTACAATATGAAATGGCAGGCAAATGCTCTCGGCGGGAGTACGCCATTGCCAAATGGCGAGGGTGCCTGAACATACCCTAAAATTTTGATAAGCATTTTTTTAAAATAAATTTTGAGATTTTATTTTAATTAAACGTTACTAATCTGACTTGGCCCTAAAAATGTTTGGAGTTCATTTAAAAGAAAAAAAGTACAAAATAATTGAATCTCCACAGAATATCATTATATCGCATGACAATATATAATTGGTAGTCTTTCATCAAAATATGATTAGTACAAAAGATTTACAGTATTTTATACATACCTCAAAAATATTTCGAAAATGTCTGTTTCAAAAAATCAGACAGAAAAATTCCTAAATCGTGAGAAATTTTCTTCGAAATACAATTTCAAATTGGGTTATTAATCTAGCAATTATTATTAGTTTCTGTACAAGCATAACTACATTTGTTATAACAATTCCTTCTCCCTCTACAAAAAAAAAAAAAAAAAAAAAAATTTTTTTTTTTTTTATCTGACATATGTAATGGAACATTGAAACCATCTTTTTTTTTTTTTGTAACATGCTCGCGAATATGCACCTAGTTATTTTTACCTTATTATTTTCTTATTTGCTAAAACAATCCCTTTTTTTAGGAAAAGAATAAACTTTTCATTTTTTGCTTAGCTTGTTACTTTTTTTGCGCTGTAAGTTAACGTAAATCATCAAACAGATATTAAGGCTTTTTTTAAAATAGGATGCACTGTAAATTTTTTAACTATCCAAGGGACTGTTGTTTTAGTTAACACAAATAAATAAGTGCCTGAACAATTTTTAATACTTTATCTTGTTTTTGCGTATAATTGTTATGTCTGGTTTCACCAGTAATGATCTTAATTTTCAAAAATACATCCTAAAGAATTTTTTTTGAGTTTTTTTATTGGATTGATATAAAATGCATGTAATATATGTCTAATACCTGCTTTCACCACTGATAAACTCAATTTTCGAAAATATGTCATAATAAATCCCCCCCCCCATTTTTTTTTGATTGAAATAAAACAAATATAGAAATAAAGCATTTAATTTACTTATCGATGATATGTTACCTTAATACTTATGCAAACTGGAATAAAGATATTAATGAAAATAAATAACATTATTCAGAATTCCCAACCCCGCGAACTTTTTCCTCTCCAGTATTTCAAACTCCGTCTTTTTTATTTCGCTTACTTCTTGGAATATTTTAGGGTTAAAAGATTTTAGTATTGATTTACTATTTTTCGCCTCCTAAGGGGCTATTGTTTTAAATGCAACATTTTTTATGTACCAGATCACTTTTCAATTTCTTATCATTTGCTTCAATTTTAATTATATTTGGCTTAAATATATTCAATTTAGTAATTTATCTTTTGTTTTAATTTTAATTACATGGAACCTATATAATTTTTTTTAACAATTTATCGTTTGCTTTAATTTTAATTACAAGTAGCTTAAATATATTCAATTTAATAATTTATCCTTACCATTAAATTTAATATCAGAAAGGTTTACTATTGTCTATTTTTCGAAACTCCATCGTTTACTTTAATTCTTATATTAAATTGAGTATTTTAGTAATAATTATAAGAAAATCACTCCTTAGGTGGTTAAATCTGTTCTTTGCAAACTGTGGATAGAACTTTTTAATTTTTTTTTTATTTTCAATAAACAAAGAAAAAAATTCACAAACTTGCATTGGTGGGTGAAATTATGTTAAATTTTTTAGATAGATCCTAAAATATCATGAGCTGTGAAGAATATCTGAGTAGGTTTCGAAATAATAGTAAGAAGTGCTATGGATCATTTTTTACAAAAAAAAAAAAAAAAATATTTCCTAAATTTCGGAATGTAAATGACGTTATATCGGTATAAAGTGAATTTCTTCATGAAATTGAAATATCAGTAAAACAATTGATTTTATACTATGCTGTTCAAATATTTTTTATTTTACTTTTAAACTATCTGATCAAAATAAAAAAAATCATTTGAAGTAACATTTTATTCTACGAATATGTATTTTAATTTACGAAACGTCTATTCCACTCTTTTTTTAGTTTTTCTAGCAAAAAAATCATGTATCACTACAATTGAGTAGGGCGCAAACTTGAACGAACTGTGAATAATTTTATCGCTGTAGAATGAATTTTCGAAGGCATATAATCATCAAGATTATTCTCTTTTTCTTCAGAAGGATTAAGGTAACTTTTATTATTAATATAATCACTTCATTTATTTAAAAAAATTAAATAATTCATAAGAGAGAGAGAAGTAATTTTTTAATCAGCATTTCTATAATAATATTCGTTGTCTTCTTTTACTACATTTTAATTTATTTATCAGCAGATACATCCTCGAATTTATGAAAAAAGCAAATTTAATGTGTTTCAATTTGAGCTCAAGGAAAAATATTTAATTGTTTGACTGTCTTTAAATCATTTAATAAAAGTATCTTACACTATTTGAACAGAAATGAGAAAAAATACTCCCTAAAGTCTTCTCAATAACCTCAGCTAGTGCGTTGAAACCCATGTTCAGCAGTTTTAACTGATCGAGAGGTCACACACAACTTTAAACTTCTTACATCATTTCAAATAATAATGCTTTTTGTAACTCACTTGTAATCTATTGGTTGTCCTGAGATATGTTTTCAAGTTATATCCATCTTTTCAAATAAATTTAGTTCTCATATATATATATATATATATATTGCATCATTTTTTTCCTGTATCACGTTTTGATCACATATTATCTCCATTTTATGCCCTTGAATGCCAGACGCGCACAACTGTCTTAACTTCTTTGTTTGCATTTGTGGCTATTTGTGATCGTTCAACGTTCAAGTCTGCTGTCACTCTACCACAATGAGAACGAGCCGGCCATTCTGGGAAGGCAAGCCAACTGATGCGTTTTGAAGCCGAAGTGAATTCAATTCTTTCTGCTACCCGTCGCACTGGAAAGCAATCATAGAGAGCGAGGAACCACAGCGGAAGTTGCCCTGTTCTCTCTTCTATTTTGTACTTTCGTCTTAATTATTTTTTTTTTAGTTTACAGGTCGTCAGCCTGTGTTTGTACTCTATTTAATTTCCTTAAATTTTTTTTTATAAACTGTTGCAGTTAGAATGTGCAGTGTCCCAATCTTCCAGTTTGGTATTCAATTACCTCTTGATTAGGAGTCCGCTAGGTTTACCTCCATAATGGTGACTTACAACATTGGTGACCCGGACTAAAGAACAGCTTTTTTTGTGGACTTAGTTTCCACACACCCCTAATTTTTTTTGAGCTTCCCAATTAGAATAGAGTAACATATACACAAGAAAATTTGATTTTATTTTGAACTTTTGACATGGGTTTAACTTAATTTCTGTACTGATAAGAAAGAAACAAGAAGACAGAGCTTATAAAACTTCTTGCAAATACAAAAATAACAATACTAATAATATCTAAAATAATTATATTTATATGTCAAATGTAAGATCTCATAAAGGCTTACGAAGTTTTCCATTACGGAAATGGAAGACAGTGCTTTCTAAATTTTATGATGAAACATACTATTCACAATGAAGAAATATTTACTTTATTTTTTCTTTTAAAAATTTGAGGCCTTAGGTATTTCATAACTCTAACAGAGAAAATGAATTTCTGTAAAAAAATATCTTAAATTTCCAAAATAAGAGTAAATAAAATATCTTAAATAATTGAGTTTTTTCAAAAATATATTTCCTCAAAGCACTTATCGCTAAAACTGGGAAAAGTCATCATTCTGAATAAAAAAAATATGGCATTTAATAAAACTTCTTTTTTTTTTTACTCTCTGTAAACTGAAAAAAAAAACTAATAGATTCAGGACTATTATTAAATTAGCTCGCAGGTGTGAATTTCATTAAGTATTTCGAAAAATGTAAAAGAAACTCAAGATGTACTCAACTACTTATTCGCCTTTTCGTGACGTGTGAGCTACAATAAATGAAATTTTAATTGAAAGGAAGTGAATTAAATTAGCAAAATGCACTACATCAAATCCAATGAAGAATGTTGTGGAAATTACGTGAATGTGGTGAAAGAAAGTTGGAATTACTTCCATTTAAGAATCAAACACGTAAAAATGATTTTTTTTTCCATTTTATTCATTATACTTTCTTTCACAGTGTGGTAAAAAGGAGGATTTATTTTCGGGGGGAGGGGAGGGGAGACATTATAAAAGGAAACTAGATAAAAAGATTTTATCGTCATCTCAGACATTTATCACATGCTGCTTCTATTTTTGCTAGATATCTTTTTCCCATTGTTTAACAATATATATAATCTATCAATCAAAAAAAAAAAAAATAAAACGCAAGAAACGCTCAAAAAAGGAATTGCCCGATTGTAATGAAATTTAGTAAGCAGACATTTAGACCGCATTTGGACCGAATATGCAAAGTATAATACAGGTTAGTTGGTAATGTAAAAATCAAAAAGGATATGAAATTCTTTTCATTACAGTCTAAGTACAGTAATTTTGATAGTATTGAAATGATTTGTTTGCGTGTATGCGTGCGGGCGTGTATATGTGTGTATGTGTTGAAATGTGGTTGAAATGAATTTTATTATTGTTACATGATTTTCAAAACAAATAATATTTATTATTCCATGCATGTATTATCTATTTCCACATCAACTTACTTAATCAAAATTCTCTCTCTATATTTATAAAATTTTTAACAAAAAAAAAAACGACACAACAAAGAAGACTTGCCCGATTGTAATGAAATTTCGTATGCAAAATCATTTGGTCCCAACATGCAAATGACTAAACTTTGGTGTCCAATGAATAATTAGTGGGTGCTACAACCCATCGGAACTGAACACACAACAGGTCTATATAAGAAGCGGTTCTCAATCTGATGGTTAAAATTTCTGTTATATTGAGTTGACAGATACCTTTCAACGACTGAAAAAGTGCTTGCTGTAGGATTCGAGCTCATGACGAGCAACTCCCAGAGTTTGAAAGAGATCGTATCATTGGATTGAAAGAAGCAGGTAGAGCAAATTGGATAATCGCTCGTCATATAGATCGAAGCGATGCGGTATTTAGAAGATGCTGGCAAGAATGGGCGGTCATTGCATATTTCGGCGTCATGATGGTAGCGGTTGACCTTGGACCACAGCAGATCGGGAGGACAAAATGATTATTATATTAGCTGTCACAACGCCTGATTCATCGTTATCAACTGTTAGACGTGCGACCCACACACGAGTATCCTAATGGCCATTCACAGACGGCTGATAGAGCAAAATCAACTCTCGTACCGACATTTACGCACCCTGCCACTCACGCCTGCACACTGTCTATCCAGATTACAGTGGTGCTTAGTTCGATCAGGTTAGAATAATGTTGACTGAGGACGTATAGTTTTTAGCGACGAATCCCGCTGCCAACTGTGTACTCGCCATCGTCGAATACATGTCTGGGGACGCCCAGGGCAGAGTTTCGATCCTGCTTTCACTATTGCAGGCCACATAGGTCCTCAACCAGAAGTTATGGTCTAGGGTGCCCAATCTCTTGATAACCTCACCTCTTTGGTCGTCAATGGAGGCACACTTACAGCACAGCGGTACTTCGACAACATTCTGAGACCTGTTTTGCTTACATTCTTTTTGCGGTAATCTGGCCTTATTTTTCAGTAACATTTTGCCAGACTCCATACGGTACGCGTTGCTATGAACTGTCTTACAGCTTGTCAAATACTTCCTTAGTCAGCCAGATCTCTCTCCAATCGAGCATGTCTGGGATGTGAAGAGAAGACGACTGCGTCTACCGAGAATGTTGATGTCCTAGCCCGAACAATTTGATCTTGCATCCATGCTAGAAACAGGTCAACACCTTATTGAGCTCGTTACTTTGTAACTAAGTAACTCTAAAATAAATCATTCAATTTTCCTAACTTTCTAATAATTTTCTATTCTGTACATAATTTTAATATTCTCCAATTTTTGTCTCCATCGGACAACTTCTTCTTGGTGCGTCGTTGTTTTTGTTATGGAGTGTAGAGTGTATATTTAAATTTACTGCGGAAGTTTTGGTTGAGACAAATGGTATATTTTATTCTGTAAATAATTATTTCTCAAAATAATAATTTTTGAACATGGTAATGATTTCAACTGAAAATTTTCGAATATTTTCCAATCTGACTGACATTTACTCGCAAAATACAGGAATGCCTATTTCTATGAATTTTACTTTATATTTGATTTCACACTTTGTGAACGCTGTTATTGGATATATTCTAAGGAACGATGTATTCTTTAAATTTATTTACAAAAAAGAAAAAAAAATCGCAAAAAAATTAAGTAAAAATTTTGACACATTATTTTCCTGCAACTATTTACATTGACCTGGTATTCATTTAATTTGCTTTGAGTGCCATGATGCAAGCACACCACTATTTCGACTGCATTTGCAATTAATTCTGTTTCATAATAGTATTTCACTGATTATTTTTAGAAACTAATTTTTTTTGTCTTAAAGCAAAGAACAAAGATAAATAATATTACATATTTTGTATCTTAATTAAATTAATTTCAAACTTCTTCCTAAAATCTGCAAACTCGGCATAATATATGTAATATTTGGATTATTTGTTGTAAGAATCAAAAACTTTCTTAATGAACACAGTCTGCTCATTATTATTAATATTCTCTATTAGAGTCAGACTATTAAGAAATTGAGTTTTATAATTAAAAGACATTGTTAGACTGGTTCATTAAGAAAGTTTTTGATTCTTACAACAAATA
>BMAW01031821.1:40031-74917 GCA_019974015.1 Nephila pilipes | reverse complement strand
TCGAAGAAAATTGCCGATCGTGCTAAAATGGTGCCTTAAATTCTCCTTTTTGAACAACAAGAGGATTGCAAAAATGTGTGTACTGACTTTGAATGCTTTGTAAGTGTCCCAAATATATTGGAAAGGATAATAACGCGTGAAGAATCGTAGTTTTTTTCTTATGAAGCACCAAACCATACATTAGAAGAGGCCATCTTTACAGAGAAGTATAAACCCTCGAATGAGCAAATCAAAATTCATTGTAACGATAAGTTAGTTTTTTTTTTCGATATTCATCGGATTCTGTATCTTCACTGGGTACGGGAAGATCAAGCTATTAATCGACAATACTATCTATACATTCTTGTTGAGCTACGTGAATGAATAAGTAAAAGATGACTCGAATTGTGGAATGACTACTCATTCATCATTGTCTTTCAAGACTTTTATAACCAAGAATAGCATCCCAGTGTTAGACCAGTCGCCTTATTCGCCGGATCTTAAACCATGAGATTTTTATTTGTTTACTATAGTGAAATCTTCATTGAGATGAGCAAGATTTGGGTCGGTTGAAGCTATGAAAAAGAAAAAGGCACGCCTCCTGAAGAAGCTGACTGAAGAAGGCTTCCAAAAACTTTTTCGAACAATCACAGATTCGCATGGAGTATTATAAGGAGAGAGAGGAGGGGTGTGCATTGAAGGTGATAATAATTAAATATGTAAGAAATTAAAATAAAATATTATACAGTGTTAGTTTCTTTATCATTGATTGCTGAATTAAAAAAATGATTAAAATATCTAGGCTTATGAAATATTCCTGGAATTCTGATAACGGACTTACACTTTTACACTGATTTTTATGTTCTCTAATTCATGATTTTATTGTGCATAGATTTTTTTTTTAAAAAAAACTATCTCTTTTTGAATTGTTAATGTTATTGTTTGGTGTTTTATTTATATATCTTCTTATCGTTCCTTGAAATTTTAAATTTAAAATAACATATTTTTTTTTTAAAAAAAATAGATTTTATACTTAACCATGAGGAAAAGGATTTAGCATACATTATCTTAAATTAAATTTTTCTATTTACGATACAATTTTAATATCGTTCATTAACCACTTTATGGCAAATAATTTTAATATTTTTTTAATTGCTTAATTCTTAAGAAATATTGTAATAATTAAAAACACTTCATACATTTCCCCTAAAATCTAGAATTCTATACAATTATAAACTATAATATTTAATAACCATACCTGGGATATACATTTACTGGAAACTCGAGGGTGTTTGGTATTCCTCAGTAAATGAAAACCCGAACCAGAAGTTGTCTGATACAATTTCAGATCCAAATTTACGCTGGAAAATTTGTTCCTTTACTTATTTATTTAATTTTTTGTAAATAGGGAACGAGAAAGCCATCTCCAATAATACTCAGCTAATAAGTGGTAACAGAACAATGATTGCCTTGGAAGTTCAGGATATTCTTTTTTAAGTCATTTAAAAATAAGTTGTGCGAATTTTCTCAAATTATACTTTAAGTGAAGAATCCATTTTAATTTTAATTAACTTCACTTTCTTTTGGACGGATCGAGATGCACAAGATAGATACTTTATACTGAAAGTGAACATAATCCAGTGGTCATTTGCTCCACATTTGGGAAGATATTTTTCGAAAGCTGTCTTCACTTTATTTAAATGTGGTATATTTTTTTCGCAATTTCATGAACATCCGTTTAAAGCAGAAAGTGTTGCCGTGCTAATCAGGTATTCACAGTTGCTGACCTATGGCTAGCGTGGATATCGTTGAGCCATATATTCGAGCGTTGTCGCTACTAAAGACTCACTATCTGAAATCTTGTCAAGATCCTTAGTTCTCTTGTTTGTACGGTGTAGACCATTAGAGAGAGGAAGTATCCAGCTCTTAAGTTTCGTTCTAAACACTTGATTGGGGTTCAAAATTACGTGGTCCCACACAACGAACCCCACGTTCTGCTTCTCAATGTGATGTCATTAAACAATCAAATTACTACAGAGAGGAAATCGTGCAGTACTTCAAAAATTTCTAGTTAGGTGTTCTCAATACATAAATCACAGATTTTATTTTTTAACGATATAATAATACAAGTAACTTGGTTTATAGTTACTATATTATTATGAAAGAACACAATTGGTTGCTTAATTTCAAAATAAATCGGACAGGTATGAAATACTTTGAAGCCCTTCATGATTATCAAATTGAAATAAAAGTCAAAAAGTATGATTCCAAATTAAGCTTTGATTTTATGCTTTAGCTCAAGCACATGTGGTAAAACTGGAATCAAAAACGTATATTGAGCTACAGAATGAAAGAATAAAGTTTTGTGAACATACTAACCAATTTTTTGAAACAATGACGAGAAAAGGCTTGAAATGGTTTTCGGGATTGAATGCAATTACCCACCTTTACAGAATCAACCAAAATATATTTCATATATGTAGGAAGAGGCTACGATGTTGTACTTTGTCGCTATATGTAATCTTATATTAACTTTACTGAGGAGAATACTGATTTTGCATATCTATAAAGACAAGAGTAAAAATCTGACATCGATTTTAAACAGTCAGTATTTAAACTGTGACTATAAGACGCTACATTCAAAAGACGCAAGGATATAATAGTTGATTCAATGTCATCATTCATAACGTTCATTATAAGAATGTAATTTACTTCTTGAGTCTACATATATTTACGTACTTTTTCACAATAATTTAAAAGAAAATGTTTCCCAGAAAGTTTTAATCTAATTGTGTATATTTTAAATTATCTATTTAATGATAGGTAATTTAAATAGTTAGATTTATATATATTAAAATTATATTTTTAACTATGCAAATAAAGCTTATTTTAAAATAATCTACTTGAAAAAGAAAACAACTTTGAAAAATATGAAGTGAAGTTAGTTGTACGAGAATGAAAATACACGAAGAGTACTATATTCTTATATTTGCCCTATATAAATCGACTTTATAAACTATATAACTATAATTACGATCAAACCTCCTTAGTTAAGAGCCGAAACATTAAAGCAATTTTCAATAATCCGAACAGTATAAGAAAATAAATTCAATCTACAACAATCTTTCTCGAATTTATACTTATTAAATAATCCGTTGGCTTAATCACTTTCTCTAAAGAAATAGGTCGCAAAAAGCCAAAAATAGCATATGAAACATAGAGACAGAAATGCGCATAAGTCGCCAATACTAATATTTTTGGTGATAAATACATCCTGCATTAAGTATATCATATCAGATTTATCCTTTAAATAAAACAACTTAATGTATGTGAATCAATCACTGTATTACCCGTACACACGGCATACGAAAGTTAAATAAATATATATAAAATTAGTTTTATTTTCCACATTTAACGTGATTAAAGTCGCCAATTATTAGGGCGAGTCGAATATCGCCATTACTATTTTCGATGATAAATACGTCCAATATTAAGCATGTCATATCAGATTTATTCTCTCAAAACAATATAACGTATGTGAATCAATCAATGCATAACAAGTATACAAAACATACATATGTTAAATCAATATGTGTAAAACAGTACTTATTTTGCACATTAAAAAATGTTGCAAATTAACAAATGCAAATAAAACATAAATTTATTAATTTTATAAGGATTACTGACATATTAATTATTTAATACCCAAAAATTTAAATTTAAATAAAAAATTATAAATGTGCACCAATTGTAGTCACTACAAACTCAAAGGCTTACAATATGACTTATACATGTAATTTGAAATCAAAAAGTAATAATATTTTAGTTGAAGAAGTGTTTTAAACATGTTGCATCTAAAATATTTTAGCGGTAGATATATATCAATAACCAATGACCTTTAAAGCAATATCTAACACTTTCTAGTTCGCATTATTCAGAAACACGCTGACCGGATATTTTACCGGATTCGGAATGTGTTGCAGTTGCTGTCAGGAATCCTCACGGTCACCTATCCATTTCCGAGAAATTCGTGCAGGATGACAAATGCAAATGAAGCTCGGTTCGGTCCGTGTGCTCATTTAAATATTCGTAAATGCAGTTGAGGTAGAATTCAGCTGCCGGACATGCATTAATAACTTGAATTGCCTTGAATGTTTCGCCTTGTTTATGAGACTCTTATGTAATGTTTGATGGATGGCAATGATCTTTATACCCATATTCAAGCAGAAAAATGGCGATGCGTGTGATGTCCATGTTCAGTGAGTAAGAATAGTAAATTCCAGATGTTCAACGTTTCGTTTTAGATAGAAATTAATAGTATGTTTTAAGATGATGTTTACGAAGACTTTAGTATGAAGTTGAATGTAAATGTGGAGTTGAGAAAAAAATTTTGACTTCTTTAAGAAGAGTCAAAATTTTACGGCTTTGAATTCACTGTCTATTGGTAATTCTATAACCGAGTGGAGAGACCTGAATCTATATGAAACATTATTTACTTTTGGTAGCTGCAAATAAATGCGCAGTTTTAAAATTATACCGACATCCCTTACCCACTCGAGCCTTAACAAATAACTGGTGGATGAACATGATGCGACTTATCACAATATTTAAACAGTGCAGCATGTATTACCTCTGTTCAATTTAATATTGAAAAATTACAGCAATCATTATAGTAAAATACAATAATCAATGACCACGTAAATGAAAAATTGTATACTTATTACAAGATATTAGGCAAAAAAATTATTCTCCATTAATTACATCAACTATTCTCATGCATAACTTATACATAAAGGTCTGTCCTCCTATACCAAATATGTGATATTCGAAAAGCAAATTATTAGAATGTGGTAAATTAAAAAAAGCATAATTCACAGAGAAATACAAATAAAGAACAAAAGAAAATCATTTTATATATTTCAATTTTGCTAAATCTCCATTATTTTTGAATAATTGTTTTCTCATTCAGATTGAAATTCATTTTATGGATTCATTCCTAAAAGGTTCTCTTTTCATATTTAAATACTTTATAAATTTTCGGTAGTAAAATATACCTTTATTTTTAAAAGCTGAGGTCTTCAAATACTAAAGAAAGTATAAAAAAAAATTAAAAATCCACATTCTTTAAGAGTTCACAACTGAAGTTCAACCATTAAATATGTTCTGTAGTCAAAATGAAATTAATTATCTAGAAAATTTCTTTTGTACTATCATTTTTTGTAAGTTTTATTTGTCATGATATATGTATATAACTGTTCAATTCCTTTCATAATAAGAAATCTTTTAATTGTATCACAGTGAACTTCAAGAATATTTTTTACAAAAATTAAAACTAATATCCTATGAAAGCATAATCTCTAAACAGGGAACATTTATTTTCATTTTTTTCTTTTACATGTATCTATATGTAAATGTTTTCTAGCATTTTGTAAATTTGTATTTATACGTAAACTGATGCTCATTTTGTTAGATCTCATTTTATCACGTTTTTGGAAAACAATTTTGCCAGTTATTTTTAATTTTTTTGTCAAAGTTATATACTTAAATAAAACTTACTAATTTTTCAACAAACAAATTAAAAGAAATTTAGAAAGATATTTTATTGTTTATTCAAACCGTATTTCAAAACATTATTATTTATCATAAAGCTATTTATTTTAACATTTTACGATAGATTCCAATTAGTTTCCTTCTACTTTTTAAATGATAGAAATCCTCTACAAATCATTTAGTGGTTCAGTAGGTGTCTACACTTTCACATCTAATAATAATGATCCACAAGCCTTATCTAACAATTAAAATACATAAAATGGGACGAAATGCTCAACGCGGAATAAAAAGGACTTACGCAAGAAAAAGATACATTATAAAAGTTATAAGAAATACTGGAACAAGATAAGTAAAAAAGATGAAATGATTTTGCAAAGGTTAATGACTTCTCTTTTTCCAAAGAGTTTTGTGACTCTTTTAATGACTATTGCTATTATGTCATTTCTAACAACACATATGGGAATCATATCTTGCGAGGAATTTTAATTTTATTCATATAACGACTTCGGGGAATACGAAAACCTAATACCTCTTACTACTGTGTCGAATTTCAACTAAAAAGTGATGCATGAAACTTTTCATTAAAACTTTTATTAAGGAGTACAAAAAATTAGAAATAAAAAGTAATGACATAATATTTATTTCGCTATACATCTTAGCTAAATTAAATTATAATTACTTAACATTAAAATGGAAAGAAATATTTTGAAAAAATTCTTTAATGTTTGTTATTTCAAACATTGCTGTTTAAATAAATATACAATTAATTCATAGGGATTTCTTTCATGAGTGATATGTAATAGAAAATTCAATTTTAAAGTTTGTTGAAGTGTTATTATCATTTTAATTAATTTTAATTTTTATTATGTTATTATTATTTTAATTAATTTTATTTGTATGCAGGTGTAATATTAATGAAAAAATTTTCATCTAGTAAGAATTCAATTTTTAAAAAAATATTAATGTAATGAGAACAGAAAAAAGGATAAATTTTATCTGTGTATTAACGAACGGAATACTTCGAAAATTCGAATATAAATTACTAAAATTCGTATTCTGTTAATGATCAATTTTAATGCATTTGCGTCTATAAAATATCAATATAATGACATTAAAACAAAAACTAACTAACTGAAGACAAATGATACATATGAATATTTTTTGACACTTTCTAATACATTATGTATTCTCTGTTCTGGGAAACTCTGCATTAAAGGAA
Organism: Nephila pilipes; assembly: GCA_019974015.1. Lineage (NCBI taxonomy): Eukaryota > Metazoa > Arthropoda > Arachnida > Araneae > Nephilidae > Nephila > Nephila pilipes. The sequence goes on along the minus strand of BMAW01031821.1, from coordinate 68,169 downwards.
ATGGTCAATGTTAGAGTCTTTTTTTTTTTTTTAATTATTAAGAAAATTTGAGTTTATAACGCTCCCGCAGAAAGGTAAAAAATTATAAACAGCTAATCATAATACGAAAAACAATATTTATATGTATTAAATGTCTTTCATTGAATTTTTTGCAACCAATACAACGAATAAAATGTGTTACTTTCATAGCATGAGAAAAATATTTTAAAATAGTAAGGTTTTCTGTATTATGTTATTGTATAAGATAGCAATATACAAAAAGAATCTTAAGACCTTTTCTGTAAAATGCATCTTTAGTTCAAATGACCAACAAGTTACCCTTAATCATTCGAATCCAAAGATACATACTTAGAAATAAAGAAAAATCACTATAATGAGATTTAGAGCTCTCAAACATTTTCTTTCATTTTCGAATTTAAAAGTACTTTTTAGCATATCATACAGGGCTCTGTTCAAGAAAATGATTTCAAACTAAAATTTGGATATACAATTAATAAACATACAATTTAAAATTTTAGGAAAAATTCAGAGCCTTAATCTTCCTATATTTGTTTATAATTGTAATATGAAAGGATTGTTTTGTAAATCTCTCAAGAATATTTTAAGCAACTTTAGTGTTTAGTTAGCTTTACAATAACTTATCAATTTCGTTGAAACAAATGTTCAGGGGTATGCTAAAATTGCGAAATTCAATCTGGTTCACTTCACACTAAATTCTTAAAAAGTATTAGGTTTCATTCAAAATGGACCCATAATTGTGTAATATCTGTATATAATAGACAGAAAAAGTGGAAGTGATTGATAAATTTGTGGAATGAGTAGTGCATTATTGTGTTGAAAAACAAAAACTAAGAAGGCCGTTGTAAAGCTTATAACTTAGACGAAAATAATTATTACGTGCATCATAGTTATCTTAAAATACCACTTTAAAGCAATATCTACGCATATTTCTAATAAATTAATGATTTTAACTATTTTAATAATAGTATTTTTAATACTTGAACATTTTTTACGGGATTTTAATTACTCGTGACTAACGAAGAAAGTACGCATAATAATAATAATAATAAAAATAAAAATACTTAAATTTAATGTAACATCAAATTGTTTAGGTCATATGAAAACATATGGCGAATAAAATAATAAATTATAATTAATTTAGAGTTAAATTAGAATTAGCACGATAAGTAAACTACAAACAAAACACGAAATATTACTAAATTGCCACTAATGAAAGTTGCAGGTATTAAAAAGAAAAGCTAAAAATATGATTAAAATTAAATAAAATGATTTTTGAAACATTTATGATGAGGAAGGAAATGGCATGAAAGCTCGACATCTCTGGAAAGAGGTGTGGTCAAGACGAATAATTTGCTTACCTTTTTCGATTTCATGCACTCCTCCAACTTCCATTTTTCATACATACAAAAGTAATTCATCCAAAAGAAAGATACTAAATAAAAGAATATTACCATGTAAAGATAAAAAAAATCTGATTCTTCTGGCATTTTGGTTGTACTGAATATCTATAATTTTGCTAAAGATTTGATCAATGACATTAGAAATAGGATACATTTTAAATGAAAATAATACTTTGTTTTTAATAACCTTCCTTCTTCTACAATTGCAAATCATCATGGAAATTTAATAGTTAGTCAGTATTTTTAAAAAATTAAATTTTCTTGATTTATTTAGTTAGCTCTAATTAATTTCAAAAATGAACGGTATGGAATTAATTATTCTTCTTTAAGTATACATAATGAAGGTAAGGGAATTTTGAATTGAATTGGAAATGAATTCAATGAATGTGATGCTTGATTTGATTTAAATCGAAGCGGAGAAGAAATTAGAAAAGTAAAATTCATAGAAACATAATTACAGTATTATTCAATTTAAATCACCCCTCCCATCCTAAAATGCTTCTTTTAAATGTATGCATGTTCGTTCTAGCTCATTAATTTTTGATTTGCTGGAATAATTAAAAATTCTGCGATGAATTGTATTTTGTTTTGAAATCAAAATTATTCTGTTATGAAAGGGTATTTCTGTTTTAATTATAATACTTTGCTAATTTTTTGCATACAATGCTTTAAACAGGGAGCACAATGATTAAATTGGCAGAGAGTTAATTTATTTTTTAAATTTACAACAATGAAAATATTTATTAACTGAGCCAGTTATATGAATATTTAATTTTTCTTAAGAATCTACAATTTCATTACATTCAGACTTTAGTATTATTCCACTTTAGCATTTCATTATTATTCAAAATAAAAGTTTAAGTATATCAGATAAGTACGAATAATAAACATCTTTGTTAAAATTCAAAAGTCCCTTATTTGTTTTCATTATTGCAAAATTACTTTAGAGTTTTATTTTCCCACAAATTAATCTTTCATTTAAATATTCATACTTGGAATAATTAAAAAGCAAAAAAACCGGTTGAACATTTCTTTTAATATTAATTTATAACATAATGGTAATATCAATACACAATTTTAAGTATCTTAAGTGTAAGAATATAGAAAAATGTAACAAAAAATAATGTGATTATTATTACAATCATTTATGCTAAATGCTTTTATTTCAGAAAGAAATAACCACTTGCACTTAATTGTATAGATTAAGAAGATAAATCGCATTCTTTACAGTAACGATATTCTAGAAAAAATTTCGATTAACACAAAAACATAACATTAAAGCAAAACAAGATGAATAAGTTTCAAAGAGAATGGAACAATTACAAGATAAAATAAAATATGCTGATGTAATACGATTTTTTGAAAAAAAAAGTGCCTAAAGATAATAAAAAAGATAATAAATAAATAGATGCGAGACAAAATGTTGCAGGCGAGAGAGTTGATCAAAAGCAATTGAGAGTTGATCTTTCTTTTGTGTAGTACAGTTAGTATTATTTCGTTAAGTGACCACGGACTAGCTGGCTGTCGGTTTCGGTTGCGTCTGATGTACGTTAAATCTGTTAGAGTCCAAAGTTCTCCCATTGGAGTGTGAGGAGCTTAGGAGAGGGTTTGTTAGCTCAGGGTTCGTCCTTGTCACGTGATCGAGGTTAAGAATTACGAAGTCTATTGTCAATAGCCTTCGTGTTGCTTTTAGTGCGATGTTAATGTCTAAAGGACACAATACCCTAGGACCAACACTTTTTAAATTAGATATTTATAAGAACATGTTTTTAATTATCATATCTGAACTTAAATAAAATCATGCATTTCAGGAAAAAAAAATCACTTTTGATAAAACTATAATTTAAAATTTATTTTTTTGCAAAATATTTTAATATTAAAAAATTCTTCATATTTCTACAAATGTTAATATAGACTAAATATTTTTCAAATTTTTAGATGTACGCTTCACAATTCTATGCATTGTCTTGTGACATTGGGCTATTCGCGGTTTCTCTTCACTAACCTTGGGGACTTTCAATTAAGATTGATTGCTTTCACTAAACAACCTTTGCCCAACCAAAAATGAAACGTGATGCATAATGTTAGTATGTAAAGCAGTTAGGAATGAAGTGAAGCGGTCGAATTAAGAATTATATAAACTCCGTCCGAAGGAGTAGAGTATCTGAAGGAGGATCAGAGAGGCGTTGTAGTGAGATGAGGTGACGCCTAAGTGCTATATAAGAGAAAGGAGGAATTAAAGACTAGTATTGAAGGTTCGAGTAAGGATTACTCGAGAAAGATTTTGTCTAGTGGTTTCAACGGTTGTTCCAGAATCTGAGTTGCAGTCGATGAAAGATTATTGGTAAGAGTCTGTTAGATTATTATTGGTGGGTTGAACTAAGATATTAGAAAGCTTAACCTGGAGAGCGTATTTATTGGTGTCATAGTAAATATATACTAAAAAATTGTGAAAGTTGTTTTGGTGGTTCTGTAATTATTTGTGTCGTAGTATTTAATATTTGAATTTAGTGATGGCATAAGAGGATGCCCGGGTCGGTCGGGTGTTACAGTCTTAGTTGTATTAGATTTATTTGTATTTCCCCCCCTTTTCTTTCAGATATTACAGTGACCGTGTAACCAAGGGACAATGGTCGTGATATTGATGCTGGGTTTTTTTCTGTCGAGTTGTGAATACCTGATACTACTTAAGTCTCGCTGTGTTGCGGTGCTAATGAATATTAAAATTACCGAGGTCCTATGTCCTACATTTAGCGTAATGGAAAAGCTTAGGGAGGGAGGTGCCAGATTAGATGTTAACCTTGTTAATTGACCGAGTTTCGAAAATTCGTGATCAGACGCAAATAACCCTCATAGAGTTTCAAAGTGGGATTTTACCAAAAAAAAATCAGTCAATAAATTAAATGTTACAAATAACTTTGAAGAGACAGCAATACCTAAGTTTGTGGATTATTAAATAGATAAATAACTTTTTAACTAAATCTTTATTCTATGCGCAGAATTAAATCAAAATTAAAATACCTGAAAATTTCAAACTTTTATTGCAACTGAGAAATCCCCGACAATGTATGTTACCTATAAAATTTTGTACATAGAAAAATATCATACAATAAACATAAGATAACAGAATTACTTAGACATTTTGGTCATTTTTAGGAGTACTGTGTGCTTTTAATAATTCCCTTATATGTGCATAAAATTTAGCCCTTTCGCAAAAGGAGGGAGAAAAAAGAAGTGCTTCTTTAGGCCCGCGACTTCTTACCGTGGAGTGTCAAGCTGAGTTTAGATGATTTTAGATATTAAGCCGAATTCGTGACAAAAATCCCCTAAAATCGGCTATTCATTAAAATATTTTGGTATTTACATATATTATTTAAAATGCATTAAACTTAATATATACGAAAGAAAAAAAAGATTTAATGAAAAAATTCTATGTTTTTATATAAAATAATTACAAAAAAAATCATATCTTTTAAGAAAATACAAAATATATTTACAATTGTTACATAAATTTCAGTATGTAACTAATGATGTACCATTGCATGGAACATATAGATATAAAAAATTAATCTTATTTTTCTGTAAAGTACATTTATAAAATTAATGCATAGTCCAACGTCACATGTCTTACCCACTTATCTTGACACTTCAAGCTAGATTTTGAGCAAGGGGCACATCTTCTTCATCCGCTTTTTTTTCTTTACTTTAAGGTCTATGTATAGATTTGGATTATTTTCGCTAACATTACCAGCAGATTCATTCATTATTTCGAAAATCTCAGTATCAGATAAATACTTTCTTTTCGTCATGACTGTCACTACAAATAAAAACCGACCCAATGAAACGAACAGCTGAGACCACCTGCTACCAAAAGCTCTAACCCCCATAACGGGCCATAAATTCTCCTTCGAACTTCTAAGAAGCAAGCAAGAAAGAAAAAAGCAAACCGAAAGCAAATGCACCTTTTAAATCATGGCATTACATTTAAAGAGATGCGTCGCAACACATGCTTTTAACTATCACCTTCCCCCCTCCTGATAGCCAGAAATGAAATTCAAGCCCATATCACCAAGGTCAACACTCCAAATAACCTATTTATATAGATTTCGTGGTATTGTAACGCCATATAAAACATTTAAAAAATCAAATAAAACATTCTCATCAAGCGTATCTCTATTCATACTTTGGTCCCTAGAAGACACTCACGGAGCGTATCATAAGTGATACGCTAGGCACAGGAGAGCAAACGCGAGCCTATCACTTGTGATACGCTGGAAGCGAGCCGGTTAATCGTGTTGGTCTTTTAAATATATGATTTCTTGATCAGTTTCATTTGTAGTAATTTTTTTACATATCTATTCTCGAAAAGTTATCATAGATTCGCATATGTAAAACATATCTGCTAATTTATCGAATGAAACAAAAATACAGAATTTGACATGACTGAGAAGAAGAAAGTTATCAAGAAGGAAAATTTTCCCGCCGTATCTTATTTTAGCCACCATCGCGTTGTGTTGTATACGACATAATATTTCTGCGTAAAACACATCACCACTAAGGTAAGTCCACTGCATATTTCTTCTTATTTTATTTGCCATGGAAAATATTTTTTATTTGTAATATTAAAAAAAATGTCATTCAGTTGATTGTCATTTAGTTGATTTAGTCTGATTTCTCTACGGAGATGATTTTTTTTTCCATTCCGGTAACTCCAATTAAAATTGTCTATCTTGTAACTAATAAGAAATGTAATCCATTGAAACTAGAATGTAATTCAACAAGAATGTAATTTAAATGGTTTAAAAGATCAATAATTCTAGTAACTAATGTTTGTTCAATTAACTAGCTTTAATAATACTTGTCTGATTAAGACATTTCATTGGGATTCTATTTACGTACATCAAACAAAAAGTTTTTAGTAGGTACGATTGTGACGTAATCCTATTTCCGGTCTCATCTGTGATCGTAAGTGTTCCTCAAACCAACTAACTTCAAAAACTGAACTAAGCTTCAGTGCAAGTTCAAGCACAGACAAAGTAATTAAAACAGTCAATTCTATTTCTAGAATTTATAACCCTGTAATAAGGGTGATTCTTCAAACAATTTCAAGTCCCTTGACGAGAGAATTAAAAAGCTATATAACATGGGAAATAATACGCTTACTGGAATATACCACAATAACTCTTTCAAATTTCCAATCATCAATACACAACTGGTATTATTCTCCACAAGCCATGAAGATGTATAAGAAAAAACTCTCACGCTTCATACTAGCTCGTTTCCCATTACTGTAACCTTACATTCCTCAATTCTTTGCCGTTTTTATACGACTTGATTAATCTATACACTCCACTTACAAAGTTTTCTCAATTTGCTTGATCACGAGTCAATCTAGTTTATAAAAAGTTAGAATCTTAAATATAAAGTCTGAATGAAACCCCAGATGTTAGTTAAAGGACATTTTCTCGAATGGCACATGTCACGAAATGTATATCCCAAAGAAACATAAGAAATACGAATTATGTTCTCTTAAATCAATAGATAAAATTATTTCATTTATATATAACTACTACTTTTTATTTAAATATTTATAATTTTCAGTAGTTAAATTACAAATACAATTCATACGAGTTAATTTGTAAAATCGTATTTAATTTAGTTATATTTATTGAGATGAATTCCAGAACACAAGGATACATATAGGAAACCATTTATGACAGTTATAATAATTGTGAGTTTAGATGTGAGTGAAAGACTGTAAAACTAGCACACATCTCTATAATATTGCACTGTAAACTGTGTGGGGAATCTGGGGCATATCCAAATTAAATAATTGTAAAATCTTGCTTTACTCTCCACATCAATATTTAGTGAAATATTGTTCCTATTTGGCATTACCTCAAGTTTAATGATTTGGATATGCCCCAAGAATAGTTAATATTGCCAGGTTCTCATTATATATATATATATATATATATATATATATATATATATATATATATATATTAAACTCAATGGGAGTAAATATTATACTAAGCTCATAAAGGGAAACGACGTAAGTTGAATATATTGCAATAGAATATTGATGATCCATTATTTTCAAATGAAGTTCCAGCTTCAACAATAAAAGTACAGAAAAATTATTAGCTCTATTAAAATAAGAATTATATAACTATTATCATATAATTCTTATTTTACTAATTATATAAGAATATAAAACTATTATTTTCTATTAAAATAAGAATTACAAATTATTACATTACATATTTAAAAGTTTTCTGAATTCATAAAATCGTCAATATTTTATTTTCATTTTGCATAATATTTGGTATTTAAGCTAAATTTTGAATATCGATTTTGAAGCTTTCAATTAATTTAACGCTATTCAAGGAATAATACTATTTAATAGTAATCATTTTAGTGCTTTTAACCATTCCATGAAATTTCATAAAAAGTATTAATTTATTTTTATATTTACCTCCATATATTACAATCCTTCTATACTTAATCAGTAATGAATCCAATAAAATAACTCATTTTTAAAATGTACTAAATGGGCTTATATATAAAATAATATAATAAATGTAACTGAAACAATACAATACTACTATTATATGTGTGTTCTATTTATATTTGACTAAATTAAACATCGAAAGCTAACTAATCGTGCAATATTATTATATGCAAAAGTTTAATGATTTTTCTAAAATATGTGAGCTATTTGTCTCTCACTGACGTATTTCAGTAATTGTATCTGCATTACATCAAAGAAAGCCTTTTATTATTCCTTTCAGAGTCTTTCAAAAATTATTTCTGCAGTACAACAATGAAAACTTTTTATTATTCCTTTTGGGCCTTTTAATAATTGTATCTGCAGTACATTAATGAATTGAATTTATTATTCATTTTTGAGTTCTTCGTGAAACATTAAATGAAACATAAAAACTTTTTTATTGGATAGGAACAGTTATACAGCATTATATTAAAGGTCATTGACATGAAAATAGCATCGAGTAAATAGGAAATTAATGAGGTACGTCACATTGAATAAGCGATAAAGAAAAAAAAAATCAAAAGACAACTTTTAATTTTAAAGTTCATGAAAATTTTATGAATTATATGAAATAACATTTGATATCATCATTCGATTTGATAGAAATATATTCTTTCTTTTTCAATAGATACCATTTTAAATAATTTTTCATTTAAGAGTGGAGTATTCGTCTTTTCAAGAAAACAGGATTATAGAAAACTGATTTAATGCAATGTTTGAAGAGAAAATATATGTATGATTGAATATAATTATTAGATAAATGAAAAAATATTTAATTTTATTATTTATTTCAGTCTTTATAAATAAATGTACTTAGTTTAAGTTAAGAGCACATATATCTTTACGAATTCAAATGAGAACGAATACGGAAACAAATACTAAGAATATAGAGTCAAAACTAATTATTTCTTAAATGCAAAAGGTCAAATTATTTATGACAAAATTATTTGATATATGTATTTTGTTCCTTCTTTAATATATTACATATGAGGAATTTTCTAAGAAAATAGATCATGTTGTTGTAAGATGTTTACACATATAACCGAGTGGAACACAGAGATTTTCTCACTCACGCAATGGAGCAATTAGTTAAGTAGCTCACGCGATTCAACAAGTGTTACCGTACCATAAAATAACCAAAATATCAAAAATTATTTTATTACTCTTTTATAATCGTATGAATTTTCAAAATGCATGTACAGATTTGAACAACTAGAGACTCATTATTTTGAGAGTTATCTTAACGCCCTTTACCAGTTTGCTAAATCATTCGATTGAAATGCAAAATTTAAAGCTATATTTATTTTTTTTATTTCTGAACTATCTTGTTTTAAAAATACTGAGGCATTTTTTGTAATGAATATAAAGCTTTGAACTTTTTTTGGTGGTTTTGTCTAAATTGTTTGATTGTTCTCTGCGTGGAATAAGGATTTTAATGCATATTTATTTTATTTTTAAATTCACATAATTGCAATATAACATGTTTAATGTGTTCTTCGCAGTGTCTAATGTAAAATGTTTTTTGAAAGTATAAGAAAGTTTAGTACGATTCTAGCCCTGCACTTAATTGGGAGAAAAAGTTCTAAAGAATTAAGATAAAAATAGTTTAAACATATTAAAATTCGTTGGAATAGAAAGGATTTAAATATATTGAAACTAAATTTGGAAAAGAGTTAAAATTTTGTATTTTCTGTTTGAATTCTTTTGTGTCAGAAATTAATATTTAAGGTGTGCTTAGGTACGGAGAATGTAACCCATTCCATATAAGTATCTAATTTTTAAAACTGCTTACACTATACCGTTCCCCATAAGACATAAGAAATAAAATAAAATTGATAAGGAAAAGTAATTAGTTGAATTTTAGAAATAAAACTAAAATATTGGTTTAATACTATTTAAATAAGTATTTAAAATTCGTTATTTAATATTGCTTGAATATTATTTGTGATATTTTAAACAAGCTTGTAACACCCCTTCGTTCCGGGCGTTATCTTGTGCCATCACTAATTTCAAATATTAAATACTACGACACCAATAATTACAGAACCACCAAAACAACTTTCACAATTTATTAGTATATATCTACTATGACACCAATAATTGTGCTCTCCAGGTTAAGTTTTCTATCACTTTAAATCAACCCACCAATAATAATCTAACAGCCTCTTACCAATATCTTTTATCAACTGCAACTCCGAATCTGGAACAACTGCTGAAAATACTATAACAAATCTTTATCCGAGTAATCTAAACTCGGACCTCAATACTAATCTGTAATTCCGCCTTCCTCTTATATGGCACTTAGACTTCACCTCCTCTCACTACAACGCCTCTCTGATCCTCTTTCAGATACTCTACTCCTTCAGATGGAGTTTATATAATTCTCAATTCAACTGCTTCACTTCATTCCTAACTGCTTTACATATTAATGTTCTTCATCACGTTTCATTTTTGGTTGGGCAAAGTTTGTTTAGTGAAAGCAATCAATCTCAATTGAAAGTCCCCAAGGTTAGTGAAGAGAAACCGCGAATAGCCCAATGTCACAAGCTTAATAGATCGTGCCTTTTTGTTGAATTCGTTATTCGTTTGAGTGCCAAATGATGATTTTGCACTTCTAGTGTTCTGTTTCAAAAGTTCCAGCTCTCTAGGCCTCTTAGCCAACTATGGTATCATGCTCAATTTCTGTCAATGCTAAAGTTTATGGTTAGCGTTCCTGCTTAGGTAAATTAAAAGTAATAAAATTATACTGTTAATTGCATAAAAAAATAGCTAACATGTATCTTTTGCAAATATATTCTTTAAAAATGAAATAAAATGTTTCAATCTTATGTTAGTATGATTTAACATTTTATTAACACATTAAATACCCGTACTCTCAAACGCTTAATATGCTAAGTTTTTTAGGAAACTGAAATTTTTCAATGAAGGAAATTATTTTAATATCATACTGAGATACGTTTAGAAGTTAAAATGTAAAATCAGAGTAGAATCTACAGAATGAAAAAAGTCCTTTTTTTCCAAAATGATTACAAAGTTTGTAGTATGTTTTAAAAATTTGTAATACTAGTGTAACAACATTTAACTCATCAAAATCATTGACGATCTGAAAATATGCGAAATATTATTCATTACGTTTCACATTTATTAAGTGTAGTGGCTCAAATAAACAATTTTAAGCATGAATCTAAGTATCAGGCAATAAATTAACTATCTTCCAAAAGATATAAATTTTATCATTTCTTCGTCCGTATCGATGAAACAGAAGTAACTTTTGCTTTTGAATTGTTGACATTAGTGAATGTGTGCAAATGAATTGAGCCATTTCAATAAATGCGCTTAGCTTTTTACTTCTATTTAATTATTTTCTCATTTTACGTTTGCACAGGAGTTTTTTTTTTTTTTTTCTTGTTCAGCATCATCTTAACTTGGAAGTATCCTACATTTCAGAATGTAAGACGGTCTATATTATAAGATGTGCTTGTGTTTCTTTTCTTTTTTTTTTTGAAAAGCCTATCCAGACTGCAAATTCCGTGAACATTCTAAAATGGAAAAAAGTGCTTTCCAGTGGAAATTTGATAATATTAATATTTTTAAAGTTTGAAAATGTCTGAATTTTAGGAAAAAAAGGGAAATCTGACACGGCCCTAAATGTATTCATATGATTTCTTTCTTTGCATAGAGAATGCATTTAAAGTGTCTAAAATATACGTTAGGCGATGGAAGGATCTTAGGACCCTTCAACTTCAAATTTTAAATTTTTTTTTTAAAAAAATATTTAATATTTCAGTACGTTTTTTTTCCTAATATTTTGATATCAAACACCTAAAGAACTTATCAAAACTGCCAGTGCTATTTAGAAATTCTTGAACCTTGTTTGTCTACTACTTTTGTTTCTTCTCACTTTAACTTCATTGTTCTCAAAATAAAGAATTTTTGATAGCGTGCAGGTATCCTCACAAACTATTTATCATAATAGATTAAAATTTTATTCTCATGTTCACTATTTTATGAAATTCATTTAGTTACTGAAAAATAATTTTAGCTCAGACATTATATCAGATACTTGGCAAAATATTAGAAAAAGAATGTACAACATGCCAAATATTCTTTGGTTGCCAATGAATTGTAAATGATAAACAAAAGGGTTCATTTTCTTTTACAAGCACTTCAGACCTTCCATATCAAATATTAAAATATCTAAAATAAGAAAAAAACATATTATTCTGGTAAAAAGAATTCAAAAAATGTTGAAAACAGACTAAATAAAGTAAGTGATGGAGTTAGAAAAATGTCTCGATAAAATCGAAGTGCACTTTAAATTTGTAGTTCACATAACGTATGCCATACCTTAAAGAATACGATAGACATTCTAAAGATAAATATCAGGAGTGCCTTAGTAGTGAAAAATCCCTTTTGAACCAATAATCGGAACTATCAGATTACTACACTATCAACAAAGAGAGGAGAATTAAATAGAGATATTTATAAAGATACAGAAAATGAATTAATAATTAGCTTTCTATTAAAAATTAAAACTACCATCTTTCAATAAACACATAATGGTTATTATCTAAGAAGAGTGAGATCGTAACTTGATAGTAGTTTATGTGTTTATATTTTAATACTAAATCGACCACAGAATTGATTTTATAATGATAAAAAAAATTAAAAACTTTCTTTGAATACATTGGATTTGAGTATTCTTGTAACGAGTGTTTCATGTATTTTCTTTAAGCTAGCCTAAGGAATTTTTCTATGAGGATTTTTTGATTTGCGAACCCTGACTTATAAATCTACATTTTCTTATGTAAATTAGCATTTCTTTATGTACATCACTGGCGAATAAAATTGCTACAACAAGAACGCTGTAAGCTATACAAGTTTAATTTAAACGACATGAAGATGCTGTGATATGAATGAATGAATAGACATATTAATACAAAGCAAGATACACCTACAAGTGCTTAAATAAAAAAATTGTGCAGTAGGTTTCTTACATGTAAAGTACATTTCAACGTTGTTTCTTATTCAAAGGTGATTGCGATGTCTGGAGTAAGAGGAAGAAATGTTTACTAGACGTTTCTGACATTGACAGAGGTCGAATTAAATACTACCTGCATTATGGTTTATTATTTCGCAGTATTACTTATACGGAATACGGAATGCCATCCTGAATCTCAACAGCCTGTAATCAATAATAACTGTTAAGACAGATATGTTATCCGCATGGCCTTAATGGATCGTACAGTCACATCATGGGCGCTGAATTAAGAAATGTAGTCATTTGAATGACAGAGAATTGGCCCGAATAGTTTGACGACGTTTACAGTAGCATGAAGTATCAGATCGGGGAACATGTCCTGTGCTATTCTTGGCACTACATCACAAACAGAAGCGTCTTCGATGGTGTAATCAACCATGAACCTGGAAGCAGCAATGGCATGACGTTGCCTTTACAGATGAATCCAGGATGTGTTATAAGTACCATTTTTACCGCATCCGCGTTTATGAGCATTGTGGATAGCACATATTGCAAGCATACATTTCCAACGCCATACTGGCCAATCATCTAGAGTTGTGATATGGCGTGCCAATGGCTACAAGTCTCAGTCTTCTCTTGTTTGCAATGACGTCACTTAGAACTGTAGCCGTTACATTTCTGAAATGTTAAGGCCAGTGATTTTATCCTTTCTAGTAGCCCTGCAGAAAGCTGCGTTTCAGCAGGGTAATGCAATGATGCATGTTGTCAGTAATGTAAGTACCTTCTTTGATATAAAAATATTCGACTTCTGCCCTGACCAGAACGTTCTTTCAATCTCTCACCAAAAGAAAACGTTTCGTCAATAGTAATGAAGAGGCAGGATCATCACCATACGTAGAGTCACTACATTCAATGAACTATGTCCAATAAAACTACTTTGTTATTTGTGCATTTCTTCTTGATGTAGCAATTTTACAGACCATTGGTATACACACACACACACACACACACATATATATATATATTGTGTGTGTTTGTGTATGTGTATGTATATAATTATAAATCAAAAACGTAAAAAGAAGCAAAAGATCAAGAAATTTGAAAACTTTTTTTGAAAATTTAAAAAAAAATATTTTGGAAAATACAAAAAATGACAATAATATATCAAATGTTGCAACAGACTTAGACTTTTAAGTTGGGCTATTCTTGATTTATGGGCCTAACTATTCCAATCAACAAGATGTATGATTAAAACATGGTTATAACCCCAAAAATAAAAATTGAAAAAAATTCAGAAGGAAAAAAAAAAAAAAAATTAAAAAGAAAAACATGCAATTACGAAAAAATCTTTAAAACCCCCAAAAGCATAAATAAGAGGCTAAAAAATAAAAATTCAAGTTTTATTTCTTAATAATTTTTATTTTCTATTTGGGGGAAAATAGCAATGCGTTACTTTTTTTTGAAAAGAAATTGTTAGAAGTTTATGATACATTTTAAATGATTGAGGGTGTGTTTTGAATGTCTTTACAATTGCTCTTTTAGATCACTTTTAATGGTAAAAGGATAATACATTATCAATCAATATTGAGATAATGAATGTTTCACATATTTCACCATTTTTATTCAACTCCGCTTGTTTTACATAGGATTCCCTCTAAACTTGTTATCAAAAAGATCAACTCTATTGATGAATAAGCAATATCTTATTTTTATACCAGTTTACACTAGTATGCTAATAAATTTTTATTGTTTTCAAGACAATAAAATAAATTATTAAATACATCCAACGTATTTTATGATATTTTATATGTGACACAGATTATATTTCTAATCCTCTTCTGTCATGATAAACTTATGTTCATGTGTATTCCATGAAAATTCTCACAATATCTTTCAATCTAGGAACATTTCCAAGATTTAAAAATGCGTTTTGAAGAAGATGTGATTTTACGGTAGATTATGGAATATTAAATGTAACACTAATACTTGAAATATTATTATATCTTTCTAGCCTTTACTACTTCCTTTTCTTTAAAGTAGAGAAAACGATTGTTAAAACAAAATGGGAAAAAGTAATCTCGATTTGTTTCTTTTATTCTTAACACAAACAATGTGATAGTCTTTCGCCGTAAAAATCAACTCCCGCTCTTCAAAAGGTCGAAGTGAAAAGTTTAATAATGAAAAAAAATAACTGAAATGTAGTTTCCATTTCAAACGCTGTGTAACTCACAATAAAAGAATAAGCCTGAAGTCAAAATGGAAAGGATAAACTATATGTGTTTCTAGACAAGTTGAAGATGCAGTAATTGATGTTTTACAACATCAGTTTGTAGGTAACAATACATAGTAGATATGTATTTTCTATTGTATAAAATGGATTTGCTGGAGAAATATATGTTGCTTAGAGTTATCTTTGGATTAGTTTGAATGAGTAACGAGAGGCTTAAAATGATAAATTAATTCAGTGTTCGTCCTGGAAAAATAATTCTAAGGGTTCTTGGATATGGGAGGATGATAAAACACCTTATTTAATCTCTTTCGTTTTGAAAACTTATGTTTTAAATATTATTCATAAAACTTTAGCTTTATGTGTGCTTATAAAGATATTTTAATCTAATCATTTTATTGAACTATAAAAGTATTTTTTCGGTTCAAAAGATTTTTCTTTCTTTTTCTGTCGAGTAAATGGACATGATTTTTTAAATATATTTGGATTTAGGTACCATTTTTAAAAATAATATTACATAATTATACAATTTAATTATATTTGCTCTTCATATAGAAATTGATCCACAAAATATGGTGAATCAGCTTTTTTAATGATATTACTACACATTTTTTTCTCCAAAAATTATAGGACTTTGTAATTTTGGAAAATTTATTATTAGTATTTTTTTTCTTGTTTTCATATATTATTATTTTTTCTTTTTTATACATTGATATTTCTTAATACTTATGTATTAGAGAAAAATACTTTAAGCTTTCTATATGTATAAGTATAGTTTATAGAAGCAAGAAAAAAAAATGTGGAGCAATATTGTGTAATAGTTTTCTTTAAAATGGTTCATAAATGCAAATATATCTCAAAAATCATTTCCATACTCACCTAAGAGAACAAAATAAGCTTTCTGATCAGACATCTACTTTTACTGTCCTATAGAATGAACAAAATATCATTATGAGTCACACAATATTCTAAACACTTCTAGTAGTTAGAATGATATGCCACACAAAAACAAGGATTCTTAGATATCGCGTTGCATAATTCCTCTTCATGTCCTCGAACCCTTAAATTTTATTTCACGAAATCTCCGATTTTGGTCTTGAACCAAACTTGAGTCGTTATTAATATTAAGATAAATAATTACTCAAAAAAGATAGGTTCTAAAAAGTTTAAATCAGTTTATTTTATCTTAGAAGGAACATAATCAAAAACAATTCATTGATGTGGAGCATTAGCTTAAACGCTGCCTTTATTGTGAGTACACTTTTTCTCTTGCTAATAGCAAATAATAAGTTTGTCTAAGCCGGATCCAATTCCAATAAAACTTCTAATACTGGATCCGAGTCAGTATTCGCTCCTAGAATATCACCTCATATTTGCTTGAGCTTACATAATGTGTTCATCAATCTCGCTAATTCATACCGCTGCTGCAGATCTACAGTCTTCATTCCACGCTGATGCACTAAGTATTCATATCTGTTCGTTAATCATGGACGCCAGCACTGAAGCTATCGCTCATGTTTACGTTTCTTTCAGCGCATTTAAAGTTCCTCATACAATTGAATTTTTTTTTCTTTTGTACTATACGTGCTGTGATTATTTTCTGCAAGCAAAAGACGTGAAATCTGCCGTACTTTATCAGCAGATCAATAAAGTTAATGGAGAAAACTCTATGATTGACGAAATGGTGCGAAGATATGTAAAAGCATTAAACATGGATGCACATATGTTCATAATGAGATACGTGGTGGACAATCATTTGTAGTATATGAAGACTAGGTGCAGAAGGTATATTCGAAAGTATGAGAAAACAGACTCCTTAAGAATTTGTCTAAATCCAATGAGCTTCCGTTAATTTTAAGGAATTTCCTTTATGAAACTGTAGCAGTATTTAATTTATTGGAATTTGTTTTTACAATGGGTAACAAAAACTTAGCTAAAATGTACCAAACCAATTAAGAAAGAATTAAATATAACTTAATGTTTCTGCATATTATTATTTTTCTTTTCCAATCATTTTCTTATTTCTAGCAAAATTGGATGATTGCACATCGCCAAAAGTAGTTTTTATTAAAATAAAATTATTCCTTCCTCATCCGTTTTTTACATATTGTAGCGGGAATACATTATATATTACAGTGAAATTATCTAACGATATTATATATTTTAGATAATTCATTGTTTTACATGTGTATGTGGATGGTTCAAAAACTACATGTTGTTGATGACAGTTAGTTTTGCCTAGGAATGTGGCTTTTACTATGGTAACATCAGATAAATGTAGTTTAAATGAATTTGAAAATATTTCATGGGTTAGTTTTTACTTGGCAGTCATTTGTTGTCAAATCAATAATGAATTGTTGCCTTTTCAACTTTTCGCCCTTGAATTTGGATGGAGATGTCCCTTCGATGAGATATAGATTCAACATTATGCCTTCGTGTTAAGATAAAATAAAGATAATGGATTAATTTAGTGGAATATACACCAAAGATGGTCTCCTTGCTCCGAAAAATTATTCTGACGAATTTTCGGGAAATGATGATAATCAAACTCATTTATTTCATAGATGGAGATGAAAAATCCAATAACAGTACTACACTGAATTTTATCTGACTCATATTTTTCCTTTCTATCAAGGGTACATTTTGAATAGCCATCATATATATGTTTATAACCTTCACAATTTATTTTTCAATGACAATACTTTTTTCTTTCTAAAAATGTGTGTTCTCAGTTGGAGTAATGTTTGGACATTTTTCTTTCTGAAAGCGTGTCCTAAGTTGGCGTGTTTTATTCTTTAACGTTAGTGGAAATATATACTAGTAAGAACTCGCAATATATTCAAAGTAACTATTATAAAGACTTCCCCTGAAAACATTTTCTTCTTTGCACTACTTCATGAGCATACAAGAAAATATTTGCATTTTCTGAATATCATTCGTGCGCGATTTATAGTAGTATGCTGAAGGGAAAAGACCATTCTTTGACTTCTTAGGTTTTCCTTATTCGTTGTTTTTGTATTTATGGTTAAATATTCAAGTTTGGTTAAAGCCTTTAAAGGCTGTACATCTTACCACATCATTCAAAAGAATGCGTTAGGCTTGGTACGTTATTTATGACGCTAGAGGGAGTTTTCTAAAAGCTCTGTTAAATTATGAGTTTTTCATTGTTTCCTCTACATTTGTAAAAGGAAAGGGGCAAGAAAAAATGTTTAGTTTCTTATAATATATACTTTATTGATTTAATGTCGTAGCATATATATTTGTCTACAACTTATTTTACTTTTTAGATTTTTTATCAGCACATTCAAAATAAATATAATATTCGTACACTTTCAAGTATTAATTTAAACTTTTGAATATCGTAATCAAATAACTAAAGTTATTTCCTTTTATATGTAATAGATTTTATTTCTTTCATTTTAATGAATGCATTTTTAATACATCTAAATGTATTTATTGATATTTTCATAATTGAATGTTTCAAGCGTTTCTATTAATTAAAAATAATACGTTTAAGATGAAAATGATTTAATACTAAAATGGATATCTTTTAGAATGTGTTTATGATTGAATATTTCTGTCCAGATATTCCAACTTGTTAACATCGGGAGGATCTTTTTAAATCATAAAAATATTCTAAAAAGAAAAAAAAATATTTTCTTACTTTTAATTTGATCTTAAAACATTGTTTAGAAATTGATGACTGAAAAATCTTAATAATTTGTTGCCAAAGAAACAAAATAATGTTATATAACATCATAATATAATAATTCTTCATTCTGTACAGTTTAGTTTACAAAGTTAACATGAAAGTAAATATTATTTTTTTTTCATTTATTATGAAACAGAAGTTTTTATAATTTCAGAGTAATATAAAGCCATTATTCTTTTTTTTTTTTATGTTTGGCAAAAAGGATCAAAAATACAGCAAGGAAATAAATTAAATTTGATATTTTTTTTTACATTTCATATTTTAAATTCTTCTTTTAATTACAAAACTGAGTAAAGTAATGATACTTTGTAAAAGAAACCGATGAATGTTTCGAAATATATAATCTTTTTTGAAATAAATTATTTATTTACTTGATTTTGTCGAGAAAAGAGCTTCAATAATTTAGAAAAAAAAAGGAAATCAGGTTAAAGAAAGAATTTTGACTTGGACTTTTGAAATAACATATTCAGCTTTTTTCATTTAAATGACTCAATACTTTGTGAGGAGCTCTGTTGCTGTTTGTTTAAAAAATTAAATATTTAAATAATAAAAAAAATGTTTTAATCATTGAATTTGAAAACAATCATGTATTTAAAAAAAGAAAAAGGAAAGGGGTTGTGGAAACTTCATTTTAAAATGAATCATTATTTAAAAATTTTCAAACAATTTAAATATTTTTAAAGTCCTACTACTAATGATTTACTATTTTTAAACAATATTGTTCTGAGTTTCTTATTTCCCACAATTATGTTTATTGCTTTGGTAAGGTTGTTTTTAATATGTCAATACAAATAGTAGCGGAAAAAATAAAAAGAATTACTTAAATAAATAAAAATTAAAAAAAAAAAATCTAGCTTTATCTAATATTGCTGCTCTTTTTTACAAATACTGTTATTTATATAAATCCCTATTACGCGGAAAAACGAATCAAACACTATATACAAGACAATCAGAAAAATTTTAAAAGCTTATATTTAGTACAAAAAAAGACAAAAAAATATGTAGCATTTTAAGTATATGATTGCCATAAAAATAAATTTGGGAAAAATCAGGTGAAATGTTTGAGGGTCCATGAAATAATTTGCCATTCTGTTAAACTAAACTTAAATAATTTGCTAAATTATGTAGACAAAACCATGATAATCTCCTTTTACAGTCAAAATAAGGTAATTTCTTCTAAGATATCATGGACATTTTAAAATGTTGTGTCTCCTTAGTCTTTTCCCTAAACTGAAGAAAGCTGCGATTTAGTTCATACCCATCCAATTCCCTAAAGAATTAAGAAAGTGCAAATTAAACAAACCTCGAGTGGAACTCTTAAATACAATTCCCTCACCTTCCTCCTATCAAATGATTAGATCCACCATTTTGATTAAACTCAATTAAACTATCCCCATCCGTGGTAATTCTATACCAAAGTAATTTTCGAAAATTGACTTCTCACAATACCTTTAAGCTATCCTTAAAGTCATCAAATCTTTGCGTAATTTTATGAGCACAATTTCTCGGTTTCGAAGTACATAGTCAGATGAGACTAGGATGACACACACACATGAGTTTGTTGACATAATGTCTACCAATGAGACATTATTTACGTGAATAATATATTATGAATGTAGATGGATATATGTGACGTAAAGAGAGAATTGAAGAATACAGATTGCGAGTTATCTATTAATTAAAAAAGATCTGTGATGGGTTCTCAAGATTATGTTCCTTCAACTAACCGTTTAGATCTTTGATAAGACGTTATTTGAATTGAAAACATTTACTTGTGAATGGACTGTGACCACAATTAAAGTAGAATACATATGTTTAAGTGTAGTGAGGTATTAACATAGGATAGAGTATATCCCTTTCGCTACCAGAGGGAGAAAAAAAGAAGTGCTGCTCTGGGCCCGCGGCTTCTTACCGTAGAGTGTTACTCTGTGCCCAGACGATTTTAGATATTAAGCCTAATTCGTGAAAAAAATTCCTCTAAAATCAGATATTCATTAAAATATTTTGGTATTTACATATCTTATTTAAAATGCATTAAACTTAATATATACAAAAGGAAAAAAAGAATTTAATCGAAAATTGAATGTTTTATACATAAAATTACATAAAAAAATCATACTTTTAAGAAAATACAAAATATATTTACGTATTTTACATAAATTTCATGGTGTAATGATGAACCATTATATGGGATATATAGATATAAAAGATAAATCTCATTTTGCTGTATGGTATATTTATAAAAAAAAAAATCAATGCATAGTACAACGTCACATGTCTTACACTCATATTTTGACACTTCGGGCAAGATTTTGAGCAAAGGGCACATATTAGTCTTTTTTTTTCTTTACTTTAAGGTCTATGTATAGATTTCGATTATTTTCGCTAACATTACCAGCAGATTCATTCATTATTTCGAAAATCTCAGTATCAGATAAATACTTTCTTTTCGTCATGACTGTCGCTACAAATAAAAACCGACCCAATGAAACGAACAGCTGAGACCACCTGCTACCAAAAGCCCTAACCCCCATAGAGGGTCTTAAGTTCTCCTTCGAACTTCTAAGAAGCAAGCAATAAAGAAAAAAGCAAACCGAAAGAAAGTACATCCTTTAAATCATGTCATTATATTTAAAGAGCCGCGCTGCAGCACGTGCTTAACAATTACTTCCCCCTCCTGGTAACCAGAAGTGAAATTCAAACCCATATCACCAAGGTTAACACTCCAAATAACCTATCTATATAGATTTCGCGATATTGTAACACCATATAGTGACATTAAAAAAAATCAAATAAAACGTTCTCATCGAACGTATCCCTATTGATACGCTGGGCTGTAGAAGACACTCACGGAACGTATCGCCTGTGATACGCTGGGAGCGAACGGGATATTAGCTTCGAAAAAATTGAATGACTCTATGTTCAGCGTTAAATGATTGCATAAATAGAGATAGTTACCCGAATTTATCATGCAAGCTTTAGTACTGACTCAGATCCGGTCAGGGTGTAGTGAGATAAGCAAAATTTTAAAATATTAAATTTATGTTAACGCTTCAGTTTCACATTTCCTTAATATGCATAATAATGTTTGGCTTTTCTTGAGAGAGTATTAAAATAAAATTAAAGATTCGACTTTCTGAATTATTTGTTTAGAAAATGCCAATAATTTAGAAAGGCTCGAGTACTGAGCAACGAAGCAAGGCATCTCAGATCTCACGTACAATGAAAAGGATTCTGCTTTATAAAATATTTATGCAGAATATGTTTTCAAATCCCAAATGCCAGATTAGATCCATTAAGTCATTCAGGGATAATAAAGGAATGAGACAATTTATGTTCCTCCAAATCGAAGGTCCAAGTCTGCCCTAGCTTCTTTTCGCCTTGTAATTTTGAGCCATTGTTAGATTCTACTTAGGCTTGCAGCCCACTCTCCATATTCCCACAACGCCAATATGAATATTTTGAATCCTTACAGATTTAACTGGGAGTAGTTTGTGACGATTTATGATGGCTCACTATTTATGTTACCTCCACTCTAACACTGCGAGAGCATCATTCTGCAAAGCAAGTCAGCTGAAGTGATGTAAATTCCTTCTGTTACCGTTATTTAAGGTACCACTGGAAGCCAAGCAGTGAAAGAGATGAATCGCCAAGGAAATCTCTTGGTTCTCTCGTTCATTTCCTATTTTCTTCCTCTTTGTTAGGTGATCAAGTCGACAGCTTAGATTTTCTTTCATTTAAACTTATTTTAAATGTTTTTAGTACAATATTACTACTCTTGGTTATGTGTGTGTCAGTCTTCTTGTGCGAAGTTTGAATACCTTCTGATTGGGAGGCCGTTGGGGGTCCAAACCACATAGGTGACCTGATTTTAAACGTACATCTGCACGGAAGGCCTTTAGTATACTCAAGGAATCCAAACCATGGTCGAACTACATTGGCTTCGAGTGTGATCCCTGAACTAATCTGTTAGGGCGTATTTAATAATCTTGGTACATATAAGTTCAAATTCTGAATTTGTATATGAATACTCGTACATTTACTACGCAGAAACAACGGTTTTTTAAACATTTATTTTTGTATTAAGAGGGAAAAACATTTCTGTTCTAACGTAGTAAAATTTAAAACCCATAATTACAACAAATGTTCATATATTCGCCCTTTTCTTGAAGGCAAGTCTGAGTTTTTTTTGCATGTTTTGAGAAATGCCTTACAAGATATTGAAAGGATGCGTCAGGAATCCATTGAGTAATATGACAAACTACAAATCACCTATTGTATGAGAATTATTTTCACTCATCCCCACAGAAAAATATTAGGGAAAGTGAAGATTAAGGAAAAGAGGTTCTTGGTTGAAAAAAGATCTTACAATGTACCATACGAGTGATGAAACCATGGTTATTCTTGTATTTCTTTAAGCAATTGATTAATCTCAAGAAATATTTGACCACATCTCTCCCTGATTAAGATAATCCCTGATTTTTTTCTATGGGAATGTGTAAAAGGGTAATTATATGGTAATAATCTCCAAAAAATATATCATCTGAAAATTACTATGTTACTCAGAGGATCCAAAGTGTCACTCCCTGGAACTTGAAACAGGCTTTTCGAAATATGCACAAACATATTAGTATCCAAGTAAGGAACGGATGTTTTGAACATTTTTTGTATGTGTTGGATTAAAAGTTTTCCTACATTATGTTGGAAATGCTTTTCACAATTACAATTAAAATAAATGTCCTAAAGTTGGTTGTATTTTAATAAATATTTTAATGAATCACTTCTTTCTAATCAAATTTTTCTGAAAATAATTACAGAAACAAGTTTGAAATCCGAACAAGAATCTGAGAATTTAGTTTTTTTTCTTCCTGCTAAAAGGGAAGTTCTTATTTGGCAAGAACTTTACTTATTAATAATTTTGTTGTACTAAACATTTCTTTTTACAATTATTACTGTAGTAATTTCATATAAGCAATTAATAAAACCTTTCAGAATTAGACTCATATCTAAATGATATTTTACTTTAAAATCTCAAAATATATAATACGAGGTAGGACTATTAAATAAAAATACTGGAGATGTAACGGTTTTTATTTTGATGTCACATAAATATACTTATTGTCACCTTTTATATGCAACCCTCTTCTATCCTTACAACGATCCATGAGTTTATTCCATTATTCGAAATGTTGCTGGAAGTCTTCTGCTAACTCCTTTAGAACACATGCTGCTTTCTCTTTCACTGTTTGAATGACTCAAATCGCATCCTTTTAACCTTTAAACATCGGTGGTACATATGTCGTACCAAAAAAATTTTTGTCTCTCGCTTCGGCTCTGGTACGACGTCTGTACCAAGCTATCTATAGACAGTTTTTTCCCCCTTTTTTTTCCAGCAGATCCTTTTACAACTTTCCCTTGCCTTTTTTACGACTTTGCTTCTAATGTCCGTAATTGGGTGGGGATATTTTTCGCCAACGTTATCAGTTGTGTGCGAATTCCTTATCATTGGCGACCTTTAGAAACAACCAAATTCGAAAAAAATACTCAATTAGGTGACTTTATGCAGTCTATGATAGATAAAATTTTCTTTTCTCTTGTTCTTTCTTCGAATTTTTAAAATGAATCTGAAATTGCTCGCAGAAATAGAAATTGAGAATTTGAGGAAATATTTAGATGAAGAAAATTTTGTTGATAAACACCCAAAAAAATCTTATGGTGACTTTGCTGAATGAGAAAAAGAAAAATTAACCACTTCGATGCAAAAAATTGTGGCAGATTACCACAAACACGTGGAATATGTTGATTTAGGAGACCGCAGGGCATCCACCTATACTTTTGGTAAGCAAACTAGGAAATTGACAAAAAATTATTCTTTAGCCTCATCGATATTGTTGTGTTTCTGATATTCAAGTCGTGCCAAACTAAGTTAAAAACTCTGTTTAAAAGATTTTAGAATGAATTTAATAACATCTCTGATATGAAAATTAAATCATAAAATTGCAGAGCCTTCAGTAATAAAAAAATGCAGACAAATGATAATAAATTTTCTCTTAGGCCAATTGACGAAAAGAAAAGAAGAAATTTCACATATTATGCGGAAAAGAATATACAAAAAAAAAAGAACTACTATTATCTATAAGGCATGCAATGTGGCTCTTTGTATTTATCAAACTGTTTCGAAGAATAACATACAATTTAATTAAAAATCTCTTATCAAATAAACCAATGAAAAACAAAAGACTAGAATAAAAAAGATTAAAACTGATACATTTTTAATAAAAAGAAAATTTAAAAAAATAAACAAAAAAGGTTCTTTTAAGAGCCAAAAATTTTAAAAATTAGAATTCACTTTACATTTTTAAAACAGACATTTCAAAAGCATTGTTACAAGAACTTTTCAATTTAAGATATAAGTTTCATTTAAAAACAAAAAAAAAAAAAAAAAAAAAAAAATTCTTTAAGATTAAAGATTCATAGAAATATTTGATATAAAAAAGTGTTTCATAATATTTTCAATAGAATGCATGAATTAACTGAAGGTTTTGCCTTAATTTGACGTACTTAAGATTTACTCAGCAGCTTTGAAACGTGTTCAATTAAGTTAAAAATTATTTTTTAAATCTCACTTTTGATAATATTTAATCACAAAAGGGCCACGGTAGCTGACGAGTGAGGTCGCAAACTCGTAGCCGGGATTGAGTTGTGAGTTCGAATCTTGTTCAATCGAAACCGGCTGTTAAGCCTGTCTAGTTTCTAAATCCTGATGTTGGTGTGGTGTGGAAGTTTGGTGAGTGGATGCTGCCCTCATTGCTTGACCCTCGTTAAAATTTATGAAGTCCGTCACCAGTAACCTTCCTATTGTTTCAAAATGAGATGTTATTAAAATGTCAAATCAAAATATTTGGAGTATATTGAATAATTGTGCATTAAAAGCATGTTAATTTAAAAAATAAAATGTTTAATAATAATGTTCAAAGTATTGTTCTTAACTTTTTCCTTCTTTTTTATATTTCGTCGAATAATTTTGAAAACATGAGGCATTACTTTAATTACATGGGTTCAATATTGCAATTAAGTAGGTAAGTTGCAATATGACCACAGATAAAGTCTGCACACTAAGCGATGTGATTACACACCTATATGTATATATTGTATATATATAAGCAAGCACCGAATAAATTATTCCAGAAAATATCTTAGTAGTATGGTATAGCTGTCCCTTTCTTTGTTATTTGTTTTGTTTGAAAATGTTAATTTACCAATACACGACTGTAAGTTATGATAAATATGCATTTGAAAGTTTGTAAGTCACTCAATTAATAATGGGAACCAGGAATTCAGAAAAAATCATTATGATATGATACGGCGCCAAATATTAGGATCTTTCTTTCTCATCAATGATTACTGACTAAAAATCAGTAACCCTTACTATCTCCCCTTTGTAACTAGAAAACTAACCTTACCACATGTCGTGAACTCGAACTTAACAGTGGGGGAAAGAAAGATTTTCCTCAATCTTAAAAGCGCCGACTGGAAAGGATATTTTGACTTAGAATCGGCCGAGTTCTAAAGGTTAATACAGATTTCACCTTAGAAAACAGAAAAAAGTTACATGACGTCAGCTTCGGCAATTAAGGTGGATGATCTAACCCTGGGATTCTGTAGTTGGCAAGAAACCTCTTAGCGAACAATGTGGAATGTGGTGGCGCATTGTCTTGGTGGAAAAATTGTGCCCAACAGATTCTTTGTCAATACTTACAGTCTCAGCAATCACACGAATACTTAATGGAATGTCAGAATGTTCCAGAATGCCGAATGTTTTTATATTGTCATCCGCTTTTGCCGTGGAAAGTGACCCGGGCGTGAATGATCTTCAACGTCTTTTGGGCGTTATTCAAGACGCTTAAATCCTCAAAACAATGAGTACGGAATATGGATTCATTACCATCGTCTTCTTTTGGTAAATTATAAATTTCAGTAGCTGTTTATCCGTTTCATGTTAAATTTAACATCAATTTGTTGCTCACTTATCATTTTTACAATGAAACAAAACAAAAAAAAAAACTGTATTGCGAACGAAAGCTACGGCTATTCGGATGTGTCTACAGAAGCGAGAAATTTTGCATTCGAAAGAGAATGCATCACGATAAACACATGTCGGTCGTTGGTTTTTGGAGAATGTATAATTCTTCTGTAACAGAGTCAGACTCATTATTTAATAGCCACACCTCGTAATTTCTTAGTGTGACACATAAAGGAATATATATATATATTCCTTTATTTTTTTTTTTTAATCATTGAACTCTTTTGTAATTTGGATTTCCCAATTCAGCCTACCAGGAATTATAGATTTTATTTTTGTACATTTTATCGCTGACTTTGTTTGCATCTTTTAATCATGAACTCTTTTGCAATTTGGATTTCCTAATTCAGCCTACCAAGTCGCAAAGGGGGAAGGTTGGTACCATTAAACTAGCTTAACCCCGCTTAATCGGTCCTCAGCCCGATATTGCTTTTTGACTTGCTGGGTTCCATATTTTCATTTATTTTTCTTTCATTGTTACATTTCTTTCTGGATTTTTGTCTTTTTAAATATTTTAAATTATTCTTTCATAATTTTTCAGTATACATATATATATATATATATAAACAGCATTTTATAAGCATTTCAGAAAATTTAAAAAGTAAATAAGAGAAGAAAATAATAGTTAAAAAAATACCTAAATAACAATTTAATATTTTTGCAAATCAAACAGAAATGCACTTAAATAATCACACAATCTAAAATTTTAAGACCCTTCAATCGAACAAATTTAAAATAAACTGTCAAAGAATAAGACCATTTAGGACAAAGGAAGGTGACAGAAAAGCAACAATTAAGAAAAATGGAATCGATGAAATTAATACGGTTCCATACTTTGGAATGGAATAATGTTCCCATGATAGAAAAACAAAAAAAAAAAGCAAATTAAGAAATTCAACATCAGAAAATAGAATATAAACAAAGTAAAATCTTCAATTTTACTTCAAAATCTAATTTAAACTTAACTAAGAATCTAAAATATTTTAACTCTATTTATAAATGTTAGTTAATAATATTAATAAAAATAAATTATGAAACAAAAAATAATTATAAAATTAACCAATCTAAAACAAAATACGAAAAATATAAACCAATGGCGTACCCGCCCACATATTATATATATATGTATATATATATATATATATATATATATATATATAT
>BMAW01031821.1:23475-39931 GCA_019974015.1 Nephila pilipes | reverse complement strand
GATAAATGTGTAGAAAATATTGAGACAAATAAATACAGAAATACAGAAAGGTGTCTAATCTTGCAACAGGGCAATTATACTACAGTAACATTTGTAAATACAAAACTTAAGAATTAAACAAGATTGAAAGAAAATAAAACTTTTCTAAAATACAGCACACAAGAATGCTTGAAAAACAGAAAATAAAATAACTTATTGTTAACTATTACTAAATGGAATACGGAAATGTAACGAATATAAAGAATATTTTAATGATAATTATAGAAAAGAATATTAGGCTAATTAAAAAACACTCATGTACAATCTTATCCAATACAAATATAAGAAATATGATATTAGCAAGAATGTTCTGCTTTGCATGAATAATTAGAGATAAATAGAATAATAGATTTCCACATAATGAAAAAATAGTAAAATTACCAAAATATTTTCTAAGAAAATATTTAATTATATATAAAATGTATATATATGATAAAACTCTTAATAACATTGTTAAATTTCATTATATATACAGAAATCTCCGTACTCCAAACATAAATAAAATTAAAAAATCTCGACTGTACGGAATAGAAAAATGATCAATTTTAGACTATGCATTTAAATATTTACAATTTAACAAAAAAAAAAAAAAAAAAAAAAAAAACAACCAAAAAAAAAAAAAAAAAATTATTAAATTTTTTTTTCTGTTGAAAAAAAGTATTAATTATTATATTAACTCTCTTTTATTGTCTTATATTTCTCATGTGTACACTGTTATAAGTATCACTTTGACCATTTTTCAGACTGCTTACGATATTTTTCCATAAAACTCTATAATTATATTATTAATAAAAAAATTTCAATGAATCTGAAGTAGTTAAAGTAGCACAATGACAACAACATGAAGCAAAGATTTTTCGGAGGTTCAAATGTAAATATATATATAATGGGGAACAGACATATTTTTAAGCAAAACTGTTGAATAGTAAAAATACTATTTAAGAAGGAATATTATGTAGTTTGTAAAAAGATGAAAAACTTTTTAAGAAACTATAAATTTATTTTAATGACTGCCAGCAGCTATACTTGTGCGGCGAGCTCGTACACTAATACTAATGCACTAATTGCGTCTAAAGCGAAACCCAGTTCTTCGTTCCAAAAACAAGGATGTTGCCAATACACAACAGATAAATTCTGGGTTGATGGCATGGGAATAGCACCACATACATATAAACCATAGATACCACAAAAGTACTAATAAAATAAAGACATTGAATACACACAAAAATACAAACAATAGATATTGTACACATAATAGGTCCAAACAGATATTGAACACAAAACAGGTCCAAACATTATGAATATAGTTATGTAAATTAATTACAATAAATCCCGCATGAATTACAAGTAAAAATATTTTTTTTTATAATTACGAGCGTTGTAAAGGTATTCATTTTACATTTTTTCATGATTAAAGAAACATTATAATTAATTTTATTAATTACTTTTTTAATGTCGTTCGATATTAGTTTTCTTTACCATTTTCTTTGTCTCTTTTTTTTGGTAATTTTTTTTGTTGGGAAATTAGATAGTTCTTTTTTCTTAACTTTTACTAAAAATAATGAGAAACACAGAATGGAAAGGAAGGGTGTAACATATTATCAACGCTATAAACATTATTTAACTCGATGACAAATATTTCCGCTATCATGAACCTTTTTCTTCCGTTATCTTTGCAAACAAATCTGTGTAAAATAAGTTTTTTGATTAAACCTTAAAAGGTTAGATAATGAAATACATATATCAGCCTGAAATTGCTACAACATAGATGGAATGAAAAAAAAAAGTATTTTAAAATACTGGAATATAATTATAATTTGAATTTCTGATTGTTCTAAGAATTGATTAAAAAGGAATTCATCTAGCAAAATCATAAAAATATTGTTCAAAGCACATTTTCTTACAAAAGTATATGAATTCATTTTTCAAAAATAAACAATCAAACATTCTCAAAATAACAATCAAAAAAAAGTTATTCTTTCAGTTGTGAAATTTTTCAGTTCTTCTGGGGTGATTTTAAGATTTTCTGATATTAAAGAACTCATGAGATAATTTGATTTCTTGTTTCCGAAAAGATGGTGCGAGGTATAGTTTTGGCTTGAATGTCCTCCGGATATCATCATATTCCTCAAGTCTCTCGGCTAAATCCACTGGCGAGTTGATAGTCAGCTAGTCAACTAAGTAATATTCATTGAATTCGAATGGAGCTCTTTTTCATTTCATCATTTATTATCAAATCTTACAACGGGTCAAAGATTTTTAATGCCTCGATCCATCCATCAAATATTTTTAGAAGAAATTAAAACTCGTAGAAGAGGAAATGATTTCTTTTCAAAATAATTTATTGAGTTATGTAACCGACGTTCTCATGCCATAACTGCTTTAACGCAAAATAATTCAACAACATCTCGGGGTAAATTACTATATTTTTAATGACATAAAATATCACAGTTACAAGGACAGAATTAAAACAATTAACAGTAACATTTAGAAAGAAAAAAAAGTTTATCACAAGTAAACTTTAACATAGTCCAGGGTTGGGCAGCAACAGGAGACCTTACTCCACGAAATCCCAGGTCTCTGGCAAAAATACTAGATGATAAAGCCACACCCAACTTTAACGATTTTTCTCATCATATGGCGCCATCTACAGTCTCGTTTTGAAATTAGTGTGTTACAGTAATAAATATAATTTGATTACGTATTCTACAAAATAATTCTATAAAAAACGTTTTATAAAATTTTAAAAAAAATATTAATAAAATTTTAAAATTTTAAATTATAAAATTTTCCGTAAACGAAATATGAAACAAATCAATATAAAACTTTTCGAAAGTATTTATACTTTATACAAAGATAAAATCCATCGGAAACGTAATTTTTAATGTTTGAAAAGTTTTCTCAAGTACACTCAAAACTTCATCAATCTCCCTGAATACACAAATTGTTGTTAAACTATAAATACTAATAATGGAGGGGAAAAAACAAAGTTAGAGTGAACTGGTATTCTTTTATCCTTTTGTCTAGAACTAATTATTAGATTTATGGAACTGTGACCCAAATCAGTAATGGCAACGTAAGTTAAAATACATAAATCCTTTACACCAGGGCTTCTTAAACTTTTGTCATTCACGACCCCATTTATGATTGCGAGTTTCTTGACGACCCCATACAAACCTTGACGACCCCATACATGAATTATTGTTTAGCTGCAGGTTGCACGTGTGTACGCGCGCGCATTCCTCCCTTTGATATTGTGTGATATTTAGAGGTGGAGGTCAGAGTGGGAAGTCAGCGGCGCGCGGTTTATTCAACATGTATGATACCGACAAACGCACTAACAATGTATAGACACAGTATAATAATAGCGATCATCGATCGTTTACTGCTGTCGGTGGAGATAGCTCAAAACCTTCAACAAATGCGCGTGTCTAGACGCTGCAAGTCCACTGTATTCCGCCAACTCTAGTGATGTTATAAAATGGTATATATAAATATTTGACATTAAAATCTCTCGCGACCGCAGAATTTTGCTACGCGACCCCATTTGGGGTCGCGACCCATAGTTTAAGAAGCCTGCTTTACACGAAGGGAAATTGTTTTAACCTAGTTTTTAAGAGCATTACCAAGATCTGGAAAGTTTTCAAAGGACTTAAAGATTAAGTATCCAAATCGCATAAGTGGCTCAAGATCAACCGATCATCCCTTTCACGGGGTAGAAAACATTCCTCAAAAAGTTGTGGAATGGAAACATATCTGTCGAAATAGAATCAGGACTTGAATACTGGATTACCGTACATCCTAGAACTACTGATTGCACCTATCTCTGACACAAAAACTTGACTCAACTTGTCTATAACACCCGAACAAAAAAAATTACTATTTGAGATATACCGATTACAAAGCACGCATGAAATGGACCCGCCATTTCAGCCAGGGTCAACCGATTACTTCAAATAGAATCTGTTAATTCAAAATTTTGCTTTCATAACATCATGATGATACTGGAGGGAGATCATTATTTGCTGCTAATTTAAAAATTATTAATGAAAATATATATAAGTTGAAATAATATATTGTTTATTTATACGATGTTTTTTTTTAAATTCAGAATACATAGACTCAATTGAATGGACTCGTATAGTGTACTTTTAAGAGGAATAATTTTAACTAATGCATTGAATATTATATCCTCACGATAGAAACATCTGTCATTTCTAGTCTAGTAATTTTAAGCAAGATTACTGTTTTTATAATAAAGGCCATGAATTTTCATTCAATTTTGTTAATACATAATACCTTTAGAAGAACTTAGTTTGTCCATTTCAGTTGTTTTGCTATCGATTTTTTTTCTCCTTACATACAAAACTAAATCTTATCTGACTTACTCTTGGGTCATCAAAAAAGCTCTCACTGCCTGCCCAAAAGTGGGCACTCCATTTTTTCACTGACCTGTCTGAGACACATTCAACCCCGTATACAGTCAACATCCAAAGATAAATAGCGTCTGGTTTAACATCTTCCACTGTCAGAAATCAAATAACGCCTCACTGCTCCACAATTATCGAATTTTGCAATGCAAACGCTCTCATATTATACACGCACTGCCGGGTGAATAGGACGGCGCTCTTTATAAAAGCCTCTGCTTTCTCCTGCGTATACTCCTATCTAAGTCAGAGACTCCATTTGTATCCTTAGATATCTTGCTACGTTCTCCTATATGGGCATAGGCAAATATACGGTTACGATGTTACAACATTTCGTACCTTTTCATTTGAACACCCTTTGTATGTTTATGTATGTCATACACTATATATATATATATATATATATATATATATATACTGAAAATTTATGAAAGAATAATTTAAAATATTTAAAAAGACAAAAATCCAGAAAGAAATGTAATAATGAAAGAAAAATAAATGAAAATATGGAACCCAGCAAGTCAAAAAGCAATATCGGGCTGAGGACCGATTAAGCGGGGTTAAACTAGTTTAATGGTACCAACCTTCCCCCTTTGCGACTTGGTAGGCTGAATTAGGAAATCCAAATTGCAAAAGAGTTCATGATTAAAAGATGCAAACAAATTCAGCGATAAAATCTACAAAAATAAAATCTATAATTCCTGGTAGGCTGAATTGGGAAATCCAAATTACAAAAGATTTCAATGATTAAAAAATGCAAAAAATTTCAACGATAAAATTTACAAAATAAAATCTATCATTCTAAAAATTATCAACACATCAAAATATAAAAATTACTTACAAAATTGAAAGAAATGAAGTTTCAAATATGTGAGTAGTAAGACGGAATTTTCTTTAAGCTTCAAGATGTATATCACATACTCAAAATGAAAAAATATAACACATCATCACCATATAAATTGAAAAAAGATTTAAATCATTGTTTGATTACAAATGTAAAAAGGATGCAAAACAATTGCTGGTAATAAGTTGTATGGTAAAGGAGTATAGTCCAGAGAGGAGTAAAAATGTAAGCTGTGTAAATGTAAATAAATAAATTCTTCATGCTAGACCACTAACAAGCCGACTTGTGGACCTATTATGTTGTAATTGACCATACACTATATATATATATATATATATATATATATAGTGTATGAATTAATTCATAAAAATATCGTTACAAATGCTTCGTAGGTACAGGAAGTAAACATGTATGCAAACCAATGATAATTTAGAAATCTATAAAAAAAATAAATTAGTCAAATTATAACTATTTGTAGTAAAAACGATATTATTACAAAATTATTAAATAAATATAATAGAAATGTACATCAAAAATCCAGTAAAAGGAAGACAATGCAATTAAATAAATAATGTAAACCAAAATTATAAGATAAAATGTCTTGAAATTAAATCTTTGAATTGCTATATGATATATACAAGAATACATGTACAAAACATATACAAGAATACACGTACAAAACATATACAAGAATACTTATTTAAACATGTATATAATCTTATACGAGAAATAAATTACTCGACTACAGCAAGATAAAATTTAACTACATTTACTTAATATTAAAAAATAAATCTATTAATTTAAAATTATGCTATTACTACAAATGCCATTATATATTTTGTTATATGCTATGAACTAACTTATAATAATGTAATCTGACTTACTTTATTAATTTTTTTACAACTCAAAAATATTATTATTATTAATCCAAGAACACACAAAAAAGAGGAAGTACATCAAAATACAATAATTAAGAATTTCGTTATTTATTTAACTGTTACCATTCAATTGCATTAAAATTAAACCCTGTATAATTTTGTAGGTTTTATGTAAAATATTGAAGCAACCGTAACATTTCTTTAAGAATAGCTACAGTATATTTATGACAAGTGCACAAATATATGTATGCCTTCTATAGAAATGAGTAATGCGTGTGGGAATTGGAACATGTGAGTATGTACTTCCCCACTATTTTCTGTCTTCCTTTGATAGGAAAGCCTACAAAGTGTGGTTAGAAAATATAGAAAAATATTACAAATAGATTTCCAATGTAATATATTTGTTTGATTTTCTTTGAAATAATCGAATAATTGATTATTTGTAATAGTATAGAAATGAGTTTTATATAAAAACTTAAAGTACAGTTCTGAAATATTTTACAAGAAAAAATATATTCTTGAATTTATTGGTAACCAGATTTGTTCCAGTATGCAATTTTGGTTCAACAAAGCTAGAACCTATGCAAAAAAAAAAAAAAAGAAACAGCATTAAAATGAGTTCACTGGTACTTTTTCTCAAATAACAAACAAATACGAATGTTAACTGAAGATAAAATATATACATTACAACCAGTTTTTATGTACACTTATCAGAAATAAAATTCAAACAGCTTAGATAAGATAATTTCTTACTTAGTAAAAATATCTAATTTCTGTTCTACAAATAATTGAAAAGTACCTCTCCCCCAGCCTACCTATTAATAATGAAATGTATTTTCTTTACATAAAAATGATTTCTTCTGCTTAAAATTAAACTCTTGAAAATAAGAAACACAAATTGCACTAATTGAGAATTTTTAATCTTTTTAAAATTACTTTAAGAGTCTTTAATCTTCAAAGTAAAATAAAAGTTTTAAAAATATTTTACAAAGATAAACTTTATTTACTTTTCTCAGTAACAAAGTCATAATTTTACTGCTTCGCACAACAGAGGAAACATCAACCGAAATTGGAAGGCGCTTTAAAAATTATCATGAGCTGGATAAATTGACTATTTTACTCGTACGTCAATATTTTCATGAGCCGCATATATAATAAACAAGCGGAATATTGATATCAAGAAGTGGCAACGGTAGATCAGTGGTTCTGATCCCGAGTTCATGCCCAGCCTTCCAGAGTCAATTCATGAGTTACAGCAAGGTATTTTCTATATACCTGTTATATGAAGATGTTGATTCACGTTACATTTGTCAAAGATCAGAACCTGCACGTTAGGATGGTGTTATAATTTGGAGAGTAGGTATCACTCTTTACCACTTAACCATGCCTCAAAATTACGAGATAATTAGCCAATGGCCTTCATGTTAATTCGTAATGAGAATTTAAAATATGTAACTAATCAATCAATCAATCAGCATTATAATGCTTATCACAACAAATATGACTTGAGAAATAAATATCACTATGCATAAAGTGTTGCGCAACTCAGGAAAAGTTGATGTATTTTTTAAAATTTTAATTGTTATAAATCAACTTTGTAACATAAAATAGAAAAAAACGCTGAAAACTGGTCAAAAGCAATTAGATGATTTTTTTCCCGATTCAGTCGGACCCCGTTAATTAACAGAAGTATGGATCTGTGGTTCCTAAGCCACTAGCTGATGTGTTTAGATAAATTGAAAACATATTATAAATTCTATTGTACAATACCGATTTGAATTTTCTACGCTAAGCTTACACTTTTTCGATATTATATTTAATTATAATGTAAATTCCTTAAAATATCTTTATAAGTCTCAAAATTTAAATTGTTAAAATGGTTGGAAAAACTGATAATCTTACTGAATGTAAGATCTTCACAAAAAAGTAATCTCTAACACGAAAAATCAAACTGGAGCATTTCAATTTCAGAGAAAAGGGAATTGATATGTAATTTATGTATTCAAATCCATAATATATAAACAAATAAGTATTAATCTGATTGATGCTTTCTATGACCAAAGCTATTAAACGATGTGTCTTAAATAAAGCCTTATTTTTTTTTTATCTCCGATTTATCAGAGTTTTATCACTTGAAAATTTGAAGTATTTCATGGATTTAAAAGTGGGTAATATATTTCACTACAAATGCCTATGACAGTTTGCTTGTAGCCGCTGTAGCCCAATGGTCAAGTATCACGAAATCACTCCTGGCGTTGTTTCGTCGAGACTTGTGTTCGAGCCTCGAAGCCACTAAAGACCAGCCGTTATGAGGGGCTGATGCACGTGAAATTTATCTAAGTTCCCTTTCCACCCGTTGGCTTAGTTTGGAAATTTGGTCCTCGCCACTAGACCAAGTTTCAAAATTAGGAGTTCAATCGTCAATAGCACTCATGTTGCGTCAAAATCATAATCTCATAAATCCATTTCTTACAATATTTATTTATAAATTAATTTAATCATATTTTAATTGGTTTGAAAAGTAATTGATAGCTTAAATATAAAATAAGAGAGAGGAAAACCGAATTTTAGAGGGGGAAGGTTAGAAAATAGTCCAAAGGTACATATCTAATTTAAAACAAAAGCTGAAATACTACCGTGTCCTCTTAAAGTATTCAATATATATGTAGTAGCCGATTTACAGTCTCCGAATCAGTTACTAATCTAAGATAATTATCATTTTTAATGGAAATAGAGGTGTATCTTTCTTGTTTCGAAGAAATTTTTTTCATAAAAACTGGATTAAAAGTTGTATTTCAAAATCATTGCCTGCCTCGATAACAACCATTGGCTTACTGAGAGTTTTTTTTTTCTCTCTTCAGTATAATTATTTATTTATTTTGAAAAAAAAATTAAATACTCCCCTACAATAACCACTAAAGTGCTTTTTTTCTGATTGGGATATTTTTCTGTAATTTCAGTTTTTGAATATATTTTATGTCTTCAGAGACTAATGTCTGAATAGATTCTCCAAAACATTTGGTATTTTCTTTTTTATATCCTTCGAACCATTTTTAGTGGTCATTGTTAAAGAGGTACCTCACAAAGCAACTTGGCTATTAAATAAAAAAATAACATTATTTCAGGACCTACTACCTGGTGAAAATTGTAAGAACAAAACGATGCACATTATCAAATACGAACGAATAGTTAACTATTACATTATAAACTATTCAAGCAACCACAGTTTATATTCTAATAATAAAGTCCAAACACTTCTAAGTGACCTCGGATTTGAATATTAGTACTTTAACAAGGATTCCAAAAAAATAACTACGATTAAAAAAAAAATTAAAAATATTGATTACGATGCTTCAATGCAATTTATAAATATCTAACAAACAGTCGTTATTATCTATCTGCCGTCTCTTTCCTTCAAATCTTTTTCATTTGTATGTCGTTAATTCCATTCACGACATTTCTTATTTTCATCTAATTTACTTAATCACGTTCAATTTGGGTAGGGAAGAAATTGTAACTTTATGCAATTTAATTTACTATAAAGTCCCAGAGGTTAATGAAGAAAACATCAGGAATGGTTAAGCGATATAATTTAATGTTCTTGTAATTTCAGAAACTAAATTAAAAAAAATATTAGCTTAGGGAATTTTGCTTCAGAGTTAGTGATAAGAATAAGACAATTGTTATGAATAAAAAAATACATTTTTTTCAAAATACTTCTTGCTATTGCATAACAATTATGATAAACTTCGAGGATAACCAGTCTATCAATGTAACTATTTGTATTAATTTTGCAAACGACTAGTATATTTTGTTTGATTGAAGAAGACATCTATTGATAAGAAATTAATCACATAATCTATTATTTGAAATATAGAATATTCAGTTACTTTATAACAGGGAAATGTAATGCTATCTTTTTAGAAGACATTTACTCTATTTATAAAAAAATCATTATTTGAGAACGGTGTTTTTTGGTCATTAAGAATTGTTAACTTTTTATAATTTAATTTTTCCAAAAAAAAAAAAAAAAAAAAAAACCGATATTCAGCCAAGAACACCGATTCGTGGCACTCAACAGACATAAACTTAACAAATTATTATATTAAACTAATATAATTATTATTTATAAAAACTTAATCGTTTTCCTCGCTTTCCATATTTTTCTTAATTTGTGCAATCAAAACAAATCAGGCTGTCAAAACAAAACGTAATGAAACTATTCCTATTCCATTAATATCATATAACATGAATGTCCATTCTCTTTGACTTAGTAAGAAGCATTTACAGCCACTCAGGGTCCCGTTTAAACTCAAATTTAGCATCATAAATATGCATAACACTAAAACAAAAGTAAAAGGTATAAAAAAAAAGTGAAGTTTTTGAAGTCAGGTGAGAATAAAGTGCAGTATCACTCACGTGTTCAGCCCAAATTTAAGCATTTTGAAAGTCAAAATATGGCGGAGAAGCTTCACAAAATAATTTAGGACTGTAATACCCAATGAAATGAACAAAAGCAATAACATAAATAATAGAAAAAAAAATCAGTATATACTCTAAATTTAGGAAATATTTTTGCTGATAACTGCAAGTTGCAAATAATGTATTTGATGCAATGTTTAAGCATATGTAACAGATTTATTATTAAAAATAATAAAATGTGAACATTCGTTATTGGATGAAGAATGTATAGGTATGGGAAATGTAAAAATATTTAATGAAATTATTTTTTTTTGTTAATCACATTTTACATCCATGTATGAAATTTTGTGTCAATGTGAGTTAACCATAATATTTATGTTAATGTTTGTGTTCTAAGTTCCGTGATTCCCTGCAAACCTGGATCAAAACTATATATTTTGGACAATTCCCCAACTCGATCTTCATTTCACTTATGAAGAGTCCATATAGTTTCATTGTACACTTAGTCCTTGGAGAAGTTGTCCTTTTATATGGGAGAAAAGAGAGCTGTATCCTCCTTTTTGGGGATCTTTTCACTCCTTTGGGTGACTCATATAAATGAGGAATTTTCTCGAGACAAGCACACTGACACAAACACCGAGAGAATTTTCTGTGATCGTATCAGATACACATCTCCAGAGAAACCCATGGATACAATATACACTCACAATGAGAAACACTACTGTTAAATGTATAGCTAAAGATACAACAAAAGGGAAAAAACGTTTCTTATAGGTATGTCCATTACATATAATTCAACTAAAGGTCCACGATGGAGCCGAAGCTGATCCACGTACAATCTGGAGGGGCTTAAAGTCCTCTCATTTGCTTGATATGGAAGTTTAGAGAGGTGGCAGCTCAAGAATCGTCCTCGTCACTTTACTGAGGCTCAAAATTACGAGGTTTCGTGTTGTTTTGCTGATATTCCTCGTGTTGTTTCTGGTGTGACCTCATAAATAACAATCAAACAAACATTCCACATTACTGTAACTTTATTTATCTGTTCAAATAAACATAAGATCATTAATGTTACACTTGTTATATAAGAAATATCGCCAATTAATTTATGTTTCTTTCTTCTGTTTTGGGAACTTCCTTTCTTTTTTACTACGATAGGATCATTTATCCTCTTACCATTTACCAGTTAATTCCAAATTTATATTTTTTTAACTTAATAATAAATCTATAAAAGAGGAAACTCTGTAAATATATTATTATATAAAACACAATTGTTCAAATATACAAATATATGAATATACTTCAACTAATTAAATTTCTGCAATATTTTTAACCAATTAATAAAATATTTTTAATTATCTAATTGAATCAATAAATTTATATCAACAATAAAGGCAAACGAGTTATCTAATATTTTTCATAAAAATTAAGTGACTGTTGTTAAGAATTTAATAAGGATGAAAGGAAATGGACATAGAAAAATAAACCTCAAATTATAAAGTAAATAAAACATCTTTAGGTAAGAAGAAATACGTAGATATTTATTTCGATTAATATTTAGATTTTACTTAATTTCTTGGCTGGGAAATACTGAAATAAGGTTCTGAGTAAAATTCGAGGCAATAACATATCTTAAAAAATATAAATAAATTTATTCATATCACACAAAAATTGCCATAATTATATATATTTTACACAACACTATAACTTTTCAAAAAATGAATGGTATTTGAATGCAGGCAAATAGGAATAATAAAACAAAATTTTTAATGATATTTGACTTCTATTCGATTAGAAAAAGTATAAGTGTTCCATAAATTTACAAGTATTTGAAAAGTGATGAAAATTGGAAAAAAATTATTATATTTGAATACAGTTTGCAAAAAGTAAAATAAATAAATAAATAAATAAATAATAATATTTTTACAAGACAAAAAATTTTCACTTTTTGCTCGATAGAACATATTGAACGTATGCAAGTCCATAGAAATTTGCATTTCAAGACTCCTTTAAAGCGTAGGGTGCACAATTACTAGTATTATAGCAATTTGAAATTCGACTGAAACATCTGCTAAAAGCAAAATGTTCTTGACACTTCAAACATTGAATTTATTCAAAATGGTAAATTATAAGTGTAACGTAAGAACTTGCTTCTAAGTCCTAAGCTCTAAAGAAGTAAAATTACCATCAAGATTTAAAACCTTTTAAAATTTCTTTAAATTAATTTATCTGCGTCAATGAACAAATAGATAGCCCTCTCGTTAATAGCACTTGGCACCTCTTGGTTTTAGGTTTTAGTAATACTTTAATATACAGATGTACCGTAAAAGTCAATTTTCTTCACTAGCATTAAGTTACCATTCACAACGAATCCGGATCCATCCGGATATGCTACATGCTGCTGTTAACTATGATGCAACTGGATTTCAATCGGTCTTTTGTGGTGATAGAAGACACATAACTGTACTCCGATGTTGGAATGGACTTGTAATGCCTACATGTGACAAATGTAAATTACGACATAATTCCATCTTTACTTCAGTGTAGCACCATCTATAGAAGAAAAA
Organism: Nephila pilipes; assembly: GCA_019974015.1. Lineage (NCBI taxonomy): Eukaryota > Metazoa > Arthropoda > Arachnida > Araneae > Nephilidae > Nephila > Nephila pilipes. The sequence goes on along the minus strand of BMAW01031821.1, from coordinate 26,757 downwards.
TTTGAAACTCTCTGTTCCTCTACGAAAGATAAATAAATGAAAATAAATAATTAAACAAAAATACCTTAAGAACTTAATGTAATTATTGTAATAATAATGCATCATTATATCAATCTTTAAAACCTATTACAATGTATAATTTATTTTATGTCCTTCATTTTTGTTGCGGCCCTTTTTTCAATTCAGCAACATGTTAGCACTTGCTATAAATGTATAAAAATTGAAATTCTCCTTGCTTATATCATTTTAACATCTGCTAATGTTTTTCAAAAATTTACTCGGGTTATCAAAGGTCTTCCTCTTTGGTAGTTAGTTTCTTCGACGAGGAAAGTTTCGAGTCTTAATATAGGGTTGTCATCACCCTCTTAATCTATACAACCGGTTTACCAAAATGAATTTTATCAGCAAAAAGTAATCGTACTTTTGAGTCCCAGGTCCTCAATCAATTATATATGAAGAAACGAAAATACCTTATTGAAATATGTAATGTATTCTTATATATTTTCACAAGTAACACATTCACAAGGACAAGAGCGTTGTCATTTTTTAAAAAAGCCAAAAATAATAAAATCAGAGGATTCTGCCATAAAATCCAATTAATAAATTAAGAGCGAACAATAAATTATTTTAGTAAACAATAATATTCTCTTCGGATATTGAAATAAAAGCAGACGATAAAATATTAAATTAAATAATATATCTTATCAATGTAATTGTAATTGTAAAAAAAAATGTTAGCATTATATTCATAATGTTAATTTTCTATATATATATATACTATATATACAGAGAAAGTATTGGACATATCTGAATTAGTTATAACTTAAGGATACATCAATGATTGTGTTTCAAAGACTCACAGACAAAATCTGCTTTCTAGAAAAGTTTAATGCATATAATTATACATATCATAAAATTATTTATTAGATATTAATTATTTTTTCATAATTTTAGATTTCCTTTTTAATAAGACCATTAGAGAATAAGTACTAGATAAAAAGGAATTTGAAGAACCCTGTAAAAGCGATGTTATTAAAATGTTTCTTAAATCTTCTGATTGCACTTTTCTTGCTGGCTCAGTTAATGCATCACTTTTCAGCGAAGCACGGAATATTATGTGCTAACACCGATACTGAAAGCCCTTTTTATTATTAAAATTATGATAATGAAAATTTTCTCCCTTCCTCTATCAAGTGTTGTCTTAATACCTATACTAATTGCACTCATTTGTCATGATCTGCAGCATTAGGGTCCTGATTAGATTTTAATGAATAAAAAACTTAAGTGCGAGTTATCAGCACAAAAAATTACGCTTTCATAAAGTGCATTAAAAAGCTAATATTTAAGAAAGAAGTAATATCAGTTGAAATTAGAGTTTTCTTTAGTATTTTTGGTTCCATATTTAAGTCATAACATCAATATGAATCGGTGGCATTTTTTTTAATCTTTCAAACTGATAGATTCAGAAAAGTAGTTAAATTATGCAGGAAATAAAGTACGACTTTAAGAGCATGGAAAATAAATAAATAAAAAAATAATCGTTCTTATTTAGAAGAGCAAAATAAAAATGTTGTAATTGTGGAGAGATACTTTTATATTCTTATGGTAACTATTTTCATTTTCTTCTAATAATAAATAATTTATTTATAATTACGTGAGAGAAATATAAATTTATTTTGCATATGCCTTTATATTAATTTTATGTCTTATTTTATCAGAATTTCAATGTGTGGGGTACTTGCTAATATAATTACAAATTCGAGTATGTTACTTAAAAATATTATTCTTTTATAAGAAACTACTTATTTGTAGCTTTTTTGGAAATGAAACACTACGAATGATGAAATTTTGATATATGTGTAGTTCTAACACTAAAATGGAACATTTTGATTATAATGGCTGTCAAATGGTTAAAAAAAAGTTTATTACAAAAATATTGCTCAGTATTACAACTTTTGTTCTAAGAATTAATTTGAATTTAAATTACAAATGATTTGAAACATTAATTCAAATGAATGTTTTATGCAATGCAACGTTGAAAAATTGTAAAATTGAAGAAATTTATTCCTTAATATCTTAATATTATTAATGCGCACAATATATCTTAAATATTAAATTTTTATTTGTCTTTTTTAATGAGGTTTCTAAGGATGTGAAATTTTATGAATATCTAGAAAAGGGCTTGGTATACTTTTTTTCATAAAATTTTTTTATTTTATAAATTACTATAAAATTTAACATTTAATTGTTTCATCTTCTTATCTGAATGCAAAAATGTAATGAAATTTTTCATACTTGTTTCATTTTTGTAGGAAGACAATTTTTCATAATATTTCAAACGGAGAACAATGCTTGGTTACAACAATTTAATATTTTAGGAGTTTTACATCTACCTAAATAAATAATTATTTTTTAACAAATTATTTTTTGTGATCCTGTTTTAATCAACCTATATCCCAATCGATTATAATGTATTCTTTAGAAACTAAAAAATTGTTATTTTATTTTCCTTGTTCTCAAGAAAATCTATTAAGGAGTTAGTTGCCCTCATGTGTTAATACCGAATGATGTTAATAGCGATGTATTAATACCAAATACCATTCTTCTGCTCAGATTCTGGATTTTAAAACATAAATTACACGGAAAGACAGCACTTCGAGTGCTTTCCTGCTTACGTATGGATTTACAACGCTAATTAATTAATGCTAATTACCTACTCGTACATATTTTAGACCATAAATTCAATTATATTAGGAAAAGGAAAATTTACAATTAAAAAACTGACTTTTCTGTGTCCATATTGTTAGAGAGATATTTTGAGATATAAATTTACATGCATCAATTATATATGGTTTATTTAATGCCTTAGTGACTTTAGATTTTTTCTTTACTATTCTTCGAAGCTAATGCATTGTAAAACTTTCTATTCAATGTAGGAAGGAAAACATGTACTGCATTTAATTTTTACGGTTTTTTTTTAAAATCATTCATTGCAAAATAATACACATTTATAGTTGTAAAATTACAAGTTAAAGGATAATAAAACCTGAAGGAAAATTATTCTTCAAAAATAACGTTGAAATGGATAAATATCACAATAAAAGTTTTAAAAATACATATTATAGATTACACACACATATACGCAATATACTCATGCAAAAAGAATTCTTTAACTATTCAACATACATGCTTGATAAATAAATCAGTTACAAAAATGTATGATAATATTTTATAAACTTAACACACACACACACACACACACACAAATATAACATCTACTCG
>BMAW01031821.1:0-15722 GCA_019974015.1 Nephila pilipes | reverse complement strand
ATGCAAGAATTTGAAGAATTTTACTGACTTATAGTTATCTCAACTTTACTAAATGTACCATCTGAAAAGTAAAGAAATGCTCCGACAGAGCATATGACATCTTCAGTTCGATTCAGTGCTCAAGAAACTGCCTAAAAATCAGAAAACATACACATTTTCTTCCTACATTTTTCTACATCATTTCTAGTAAAAAACATTCACAGCTTAGCAAAACATTTAAAAATCCCTTATGCAACATAAATAACGAAAGGCAAGTACGTGGCATTCCTTATGGATCTCTAGAAAAGATTTACTGCCACTTTGGAACTCTCCAAACTCAAATTTCAGATCATAAATATGAAGGACTGAGAAACAAAAGGGGAGGAAGGAGTCAAAAAATGGTATTTGCCTCTACGTCGATAGCCGTAAATCCCAGTCAAACACATTCAAGAGATGGAAATTGGTTTTCTTGAAAGTCCATAAGGCAGTGTAACCCCCTCAAAATGTCTGTGAGCGGAAGCCGCCCTAATGGCTACTTGGGGCAAGGCGAAAGTTAACTTAAAGAGAAGTCAGAATGGTCGCAAAGATTGGGAAATATTTCTTCTAAATAGTGCATACAACGTTGAATATGTAAAAAGAACTTAAAAAGCTCAAATGACGTCGTTTGAAATGCAGATGCTGCTCTTTTATGAAGTTAACAACATTCGTGAAGTCATATTGAAGTAATTTAGATTTGTATATGTATGCTTGAACTGAAATAAATGTTGCAGAGTCCATATTTTCTTTTTTAAATTCATAATAAAATTTCAGATCATGAAAGCTAATACTTTAATTTCAAATATGTGTTAAGATATTCAGGAAGTTAGGACACACGAAAATTGCAAAATACCATACCTAAGACTCTTTTTTTTTGTGTGACATATTTGTTTTCATAGTATTAGCAGAACTTAGATTTTTCGTGTGACTAATAATGATATTTAAAACGTTTTATAAAAATACAAACGTATTTATTTGTCAAAATGTTTTTTTTTCTTTCTTTTAGTTGAATATGGATAGGATTTGTGACATATAATTGTTTTTAAGTACCATTTTAAAGAAAACCATCACGCTATGATTCATATATTTTATGCTTCTATAAAAGATGCTTATGCATGTAACGAACCAAAAATATTTTTTCTTAATATTAACAAATTTTTATGAAATTGGTTTTATATAAAAGAAAAAAGAAATTAAAACTTGTAAAATTAGAAAGTTTTGTAATTTTTTCAAAAAAAAAAAAAAAAAATCAGTAATATTATTTTTTTTACCATATTCATAATTAGCACCATTATATTGCTCGTTGTATTATGCATAAGGAGAAAAATATTTTGTGCATTTATGAAATCTTTTTTTTAAAAAATCAAACCTAAAGGCAAATATTTATATGAAAAATCATGTCCATACTCAATTCAAAGGAAATAAAAAAATGTGACTAAAATAAATACTTATACAGTTCAATAAAACGATTAAAATATCATTTTAGGCACAGAAAAATCTTTAGCTGTATGAAACCTTTTTAAAAAATAATATCAGAAAAAAAAAGATTTTAAATTTTATTTTCCTCCGCATGTTCGTATATCCTTAATAATAAAAACATGCACCTTTTTTTTGTGTGGTATAACTGGGTTGAAATAAAATACCATTTTCTTTGTTTCAAAATTGTATAATCATATAAACTGTTGAACAATTAATTCAACAAAATAAGACGTTTGTTTATAAATTATTATTAGTTTAAAATACCGTAATGAATGGATACAAGAGTTGCGGTCATAAAAGGAAGTAAAATAAATAATACAATATGTTTGGGAAAATTTATGTTACATGTCAATAAATATATATATATATATTTATTTACTTATTAGAAAATAATTAGTTTTACATTTTTAAATACTTTTATTCGAATAAGAGAGATATATACTTATACTACATTAATAAACTGTATTTTATGAATTACTTAAAGAGTCTTTTACAATTACAAGTGTTAGATATCCAGAATCTAACACAATGAATGTGTGCAAAATTTTTAAAAGAAGAATAAATGCTAATATTATGAATTCAATGTTTTCTATTTCAATAAATATCCATATTATTTACAAAAAGATAAATCCAAAATCCAACATATTGTAGTTTTATATTTTACAGAGTATACAGTTCTATTTATCCGCCAAACTGATGTTATGTATATTTTAAATATACTTATGCCGATTAATATATAAATAAAATGTTTTCTGATAACTGATAATGTATTTTAAAAATTTTATATATAATTTCTAACATTTTAAAGATATTAATTTTTCTTTACTATTTCAGGTTAATGTTATACAAATGTTTTATAAGATAATTGCGAATGTATAGTATAACATTTATAAAAATATAAGTTAAATATAATTTTTTTGAGGAGGTAATAACTTAATATGAGTGAATGAAAGAGATAATAAGGGTCATTAGCCTTAGCAATTAATGGGAGTTTTAGAAAATAAAATGAAAGGAAAGTTCAATATAAAATGAAAACATTTTAATAAATAGACATAGTGCATATTTTTCTGATAGAAATAACATGAAAAATTACATTAGAAAAGTACAACAAGCAAGGATTTTCTAGAAGTTATTTTCAGGTTTTTTAAGTCTGTTATTATGTGTTTCTGTTAATCTTTTTTAATAAATTGTCTGTACCTAATTTAGTTAATAACAAAAAAATGGAACTCTTCTTCAAATTCGTTTTACTCAAAAAAATTAAAAATAAGGAATTCAGAGAAACATTGTTATGCGTCACTGGGATTCAAACTTTATTTTAAAAATGTATACATCAAATGTTACCGTATCCTGTAATTTTATTACAAAATATAAAATAAATCATATTCGCTGATTACATTTTAAAGAAAGCCAAAATATATACAAATTTAAAAATTCTTAGGGAAAAACTAATAAATACAATATATTATAAACACAGACGAAAATATAATTAAGGTAATTAATTTTATAAAATTCGTTACATTAACGTATTTTTTGTATTCAAAATAATTTAAATTTATTAAATTATTAATGAAACTACTTTTTTCTTGTGAATATAAGAATTTGCTTCATCTAGAAAATAAGTAATAATTTCAAGGGAAGTAAATATTTCATGTATGATAAAATACTTGAAATTCCGGAAAAAGTAATATGTCCTTTAAATTATCATCATCCTTATTCATTAAATTAAAACTTTTCGACGTGTATTAAATGCAATTATTCCAAGCACTAACTCTTTGTCTTACTTAAAATCAGAGACATGCATTGTCTTCACAATCATATTGTTTAATATTTTATGAGTTTTGAATAAGCTTCATTATCATACTCTAAAAGTATTTTTATCTTATTTTCATACTGGTAATTTTAAATTATTTTTATGACTCTCTGACCTTTAAAGATTTAGTTTCCAATCATAATGTAAAATGTTTTCCTATTTTAACAAGAATAGAGACTTTTAATGAATACATTCATTAATAATTAAAATTCAGTAGTTCTAAAAATAAATAAATAATCCATTGTTCTGGATTCATCTGGAACAGTAATTTATTTTAAATATATTCTATTCTATTCCATTTACACACAGACTAACTTGAAAATAAATGCTATATTAATAGAACAAATTAAACAACAAATAATTCGTCAGTGTTTATAATTTGTAAAGACTTAAAAGTTTTACGAAACAATAATTAATTTCAACGTTTTAACAAACCAATAAAGTAAAACTGTTTCTTTGAAACAAATTTAAGAGAAACATCTAATTCTTAAAGATTTATTATTTCACTTTTAAGATTCTAATAAAATTTCGCAAGACACTTGGATCGAAAAGGAAGGGGGAAATTGAATTTGGTATCCCTTGTGATACTTGGTTCTATACGATCATGAAACAAATCGTTTTAATTTAAGATAGAAATCGAAGACTCTTTGAATTTACACGTGAAATAACCGCTGAGGAAAATGAAATGAATGCTTAAGGTTCAGAAGTGTGAATTGGATTTATAGGAAGGAGATGACACTTTCTCTCTCTTTGTGGCTACCTCGCATCTCTCCTGGCGTCACATTTAAATAAGAGACTCATCAAGTTTTTAATGCACTATACACATTAAAACTTTCACCACGAGACTTTACACTTGCAAATCACACAAATATTTACCCTAACTTTATTAAATCATGTACACGAATAAAGCTGATTTGTGTGAGAAAACACTTGTTATTCTTCAACAGGTATGTAAATTAAATGTATCTCTTAAAGTTAATACTATTTATTTAACAAACTAAACGAATACATAAAATGATAATCTCTTCTTTTAAGTCATTTTTCTAATTCTTTATTACCCATTCTCATTTATGATCGGACTATCTTCTCTTCACTATACGATCTGATCATTTGGCTCAGTTCATTATTTATAAATGTATTTAATCTTTAAATTCATACTCTTAAAATAATTACAGAAGATCAAAGAAAATTCCGTCCTTTCATTTGTCATTTGATGCTATAATAGTTTTTTTTTTTTAATTTCTTATCAACTTACATTCTAAAGAGGAATAAATCTTAAATTTGAGAGAAAATTCCATCTTGAAAAGGAATTGTGATTTTCGTAAATTCAAGGTCATGAGAAATAATTTTTTTAAAGTAGCAATACCTTACTTATATGGACATGTTTTCTTTATTAAATATGTCAAAAGGGATAGAAGTGATTGTTTTAAAGTCGTACAAAATAAGAAACAGCATAATTATTTTACCTTATTCTTATTTTGTTGTATAACACTTTTCATTTTACATGTAAATTAAAGTACTAAATGAATCGAAGGACAAATATTTAGTTATTTACATTAGTTCAATTATCACTTATCTCAGGATTCAATTGAAAGTAAGAGTAAGGAATGAGTTGTAAGAATAGCAATGTAAGAGTAAATTTTTGTATAAAGCATATGCATTTTTATTGGGTTGGCCTTTATAAGAAAAAGGTGACCAAGAGGCATAGTGGTTGAGATCGCGAACTTGCAGCCAAAGTTGATTTTGCCAATGAATGGATTATAAACCTGATACTTTTGAAGAGTCGCTGTGTAGTGGAGTTGATGTACGTTAAATCTAGTTTAAGTTCCATGTCCTCCCATAGGCGGGGTTGAAAGTTTGGAAAAGGAGGTGACAGTTGAGGTATCGCCCTCGTCACTTGATCAAGGTTCAAAATAACGCGTTCCGTTTCCAGGAGCTCCCAAGTTTCTTGTAAGTGAGACGTGAGCAATCAATCAAAATTATAACGGGACATTTCTATTCACGTTTAAATTGATTTTTGATTGATTGATTGTTTATTAACTTCGCACTTGGAAGAATTTGAGAGGAACAAATGTCTCATAGAGGGCCAAAAAGTAAACTTACGTTTATTATGAGCTCATTTACAGATAGTTTGTGTAGAGACACGGTACCGCAAACATGGAAGTTTCTTATTACGTTCAAACTTCGTGGTGAATTTTTATTTTTTAGTTGAAAAAATATTATTGTACCAAGTAGGAAAGATTTCAAGGTGAACAATAAAAGAAGCATACAAGTCCATGTATGCTATTTTTGTTCGATGTGGGAATGAAGGTAAATGAAGTAAGGAAACAAAATTAACGATACTTACGGTAACGTTCTGAAACTAAACAAGTTTCATCGATGGTATAAAAGTTTAAAATGGAAATAGGAATTTCAAACATGCCTCAAGGAAAGGATGACCTCAAAAGTTAGATGATAGTATCCTGAAAGCGATGGTGAATTCAGATTCTCATCATACAGTTGATTTTAGTTTAGTTTTTATTAACGTCGCACTAGAAGCAACACGGTGGGCTATTGGCGACGGACCTCCTAATTTTGAACCTAGGTCAAATGACGAGTACGACACCTGAGCTGGACCCTTCCCCTCTCCTAACTTCAACACTATGTCTTCGAGAGGACTTTGGGCCCCGACAGATTTAACGTGCATCAGTCCTGGCTACACAGTGGGTCTTTATCAGCCAAGCATCGAACCAGCGACTGAACGAAAACCGCCGCCCGCTAGTTCACGACCTTGACCATAGGCTATCGCGACCCATCATACAATTGAAGCATTATTGTTGAAGATTGGCTGTCTATGGTATACAGTTCAGGATCATATTCTCGCTAAGGAAAATTGTAGAGTCTAAGAAATTAGGTAACGACGCTCAATCAAAAGCGTACTATCTGACCTGCGTTTTGCCTCGGTATGAAACCGAACTGGAGATGAGAAGAGGATTTTGTACATTACTATTGAAAAAAAACAATGAATTTTTCCGGAGCAAACCTCGATCATCACTAACAATAAAGGAGGTCCTTGCTTGTGTGTGGTAGAATTTTACTTGAATCATACAATGAATGCTTAAACTTGAAGAGACCCTTACAGTGATTATGCAATGTTAACAACTTGAGCAAATGAAAAAAAAAAGATCATATTTAAGATATATGTTTTGGAAGGAAAAAATTAATTTCCTCCTACAACCGATAAAGCGAGGCTTCAAACTGCAAAAATAACACAGGAAAAATTTAATAGGGCTTTCATCGGAACCTTTACCTCATCCACCCTATTCACTACATCTCGCACAAAGGTCGGATTACAGCCTTTTAATATCTTCGGAGCATAATACTAGGAAGTAAAAAGTTAACAGTGTTAAGAAGGAAAACTACAATTGGAAAGGTTTTTTTAATCAAAATTCTTTGGACCATTTTTTTAAAAAAGGAATCGAACAACTGCCTGTACTCTGATAAAAAGTGTTAGAAAATGATGGAAATCACTTTGTTAATTAGTATTTAAGCTTCCTTTCAAAATGAACTTTTTCCAACAAAAAAAATAGATACTTTTCGGTCCCCCATATATATATATATATATATATATATTGGGTGGTTATAATTAAAGTTTCACTTTTCAGAGGCCTGTAGAACCTGTTCTCCTTATCGTATTTTGATGAAACGTGGAATATATGCTACATGGATTATGGTGAAAAGATTAATGCAATAAGAAATAGTACACATTTTGCCCCCCCCAGGTGGTGTTTTTTTGAATATTCCTTATACAAATCCGTAAAACTTCTATATAAACTTTGCAGACATAGCCAGATAATCATTCAGCTTACGTTTATCATCGCTGATCATATCCTTACAAAAAAAAATCCAACTTTATTGGCAAAATTGTTTTATCAGAAGGCAGTAACCAATTAGCTGCTCTGCGTGAATAAGGATCAGCGAAAAGGCCCCATATTGAGTATGGGCTTGAGAAAGATTGTCATGAAATTTGAAGAGACTGCAGATTTGAGTGTGTTGCCTGGAAGAGGACGGAAAAAGGTCGGGACTTAAACTGTCGAAGAAGTTGCTACTGCTGTGGTTGAAAGAGTCTCCAGTTCCGTCTATTGTTCAGCAATTGGATGATCAGTATCACGCAAAATTTAGATTCCGTGGTCGACAGTACGAAAATTCTACTATCTATTTTAAAATGGTATCCGTATAAGATCATCGTGGAGCAGACGCTGAAACCTCAAGATCTCAAAACACTTCTTGAATTTGCAAGCCAATTTTTGTTGAGAGTGGAAGATTATGAAGCATATTCTTGGAAATTTCTATGGTCAAATGAGGTACACTCCTTTATTAAGATGGAGCTGTAAATAATCAAAATTGCAGCTCATGGGGTACTTCTCCTAATGTTCTGCATCAATAACCACTGCATTGTTTTTACGTGACTGCTTGGTATGGAATTACTGTTAAGTTTATCCTCGGGCCTCTTTTCTTTGAAACTCTCACACCCCAAGGTCCTAAAAGATGTTCTGTTGCGTCTCCACAGTACACTGAACTACTTCAACAGCAGTTAATTCCTGCTTTACAGGAGCGACAATGTTAGCAAACCATTATCTTTGTTCAAGATGTAGCAACTCCTCACATTGGGCCCAAGTCAAAACACTGCTTAGTGCTCACTTTGGCGATACTCGTGTAATATCCAGACATTTTCTGGATGCATTACCTTCTCGTTCACCTGACTTACATATCTGTGATTACTGGTTGTGAGTATTTCTAAAAGACCATGTATATTGAGGAGGAGCTAGGACTTTACCTTTTTTGAAACCTAGCATTATGCGCCATGTGGCTGAAATCTCTAGTGAGTTGCTTTGTGCTACCATTGAAAATGCTATAATGCGCTTTCAACACGTTATTGATGTCAATGGAGCACAAATTGAGCATAATCTGTGATTGAATAAATTTTAACGATTCTAAAATATTTTTTGTTCTTCTTTTGGCAACACATTTCCTCTTAGTGGACAAAATGTGTGGTTTTTTTTTATTGCAAAAACCTTTTCTCCATGGTCCATATAGCATATATTCCGAGTTTCATCAAACTCCTATTTGCAGAACGGGTTCTACAGGCCTCTGAATAGTGTAACATTAATCATTAAATATATATATATAACTGATATATATATATATATATATATATATATATATATATATATATATATAGCATTAGATTTGTTATAAAAACGGCTAAAGTGTCCAAAACTAATTTCAGTATCTTCAAATATATGTTTTAATTATTTGAGAATGGTTCTAGATTTTTAGACCGCTTTTTTTAAATAAGTATAATATTATAATGGTCTGGTATCTATCAATTCATTCGAACATAAAATTTTATTTAATTTCTGATGTAAGAAACTTAATTTAATTTCCGTTCTTATCTTAAACTATTTAACTGATTATTTAAAGAATATTTAATTCATCTCTGAAATTCAAAAGTAAATCGAATAGAAAAGATTCACTTGACTTAATTCTTTTGTGCAGCAATTATTTTAGTGTGATTTTTTGCATCTATGTTTACTGAAACTTTTGACACTAACATATTGGATGCTATATTTAAAATAAAAGGACAGGACTTTGTTGTATATACAGAATATCAGAGTTGAATGCTAAAAGAATGCACGGAAGGCATTGACATAAATTTTGTATTGCTTCCTCAGAATTCTTTGAAATATTTATTTTAAATCAAATAGAGCAATATTCATTTCTATGATATGGGTGACATACATTTTGGAAAAGTTTGGAAGTTGATTATGTAGTTTTACATCGAGTTCAACTTTTTCCTTGCTGAAGAGATCAAGCAGATTACGCTCAATATGTAAATTCTAGAGAAATAAGAAGGAAGAAATCCAATTTCTTAGATACAACGCAATCCTAATTTACTCAGAAAACTACTTCTTCTGGAAAGATCTCAAACTTTTATTTTTATGAATCTGTCTGAAAAACATAAGAAATGTCACAAACATCCCTTTGAATATGCTTCCATTCTTACAAGTCATTCTATTATGTTACATAATAGCATGATTTACATATTTTTCTGCAAAAAGAACTTAAAGTAAAAAAAAATATTAAAAAGCTCCAAAAATTCATTGGAAAACAAATAATATGAAAATAATATTTGAGTTATTTGAGAGACTCTTCTACACAGCACAAAATAAAAATATCTTAAAGATTCAAAATAGTGTTACATGCATACATTTCTTACACATTACATGAGAAATTTATTTTTAAATAAACAATAATCTGGGGACTTTTATTGATTTTTTTTTTCTTGAGGCCAAATAAAATTTTGGATGAGATTTGTTGCTAATACAGTAGTTACAGATTACAAATATTTTGAAGAGATGAAAACGGAAGGTCAAAAGCTATACCAAAATGACTTATTAAGAAATTTTCTTTTCTATCTACATTCATTGAGATCTATAAAAGACTTTTCAAAACTTTGAATTGTTATATGTGATACTGCCTTAAAAGAGACTGTAATTATTGGACAGTTAAATCTACTCAATTTCTTAATATTAAAATAAAGATGCACACAAAATCAGATACGTTGGATTTAAAAATTAGATTTATTTAATTAAATAGAATATCAAGTACAATTTCTACTTAAAGTCTGAATTATAGAAGGGCGTCGGTAGATGCTTTTTGCCAAACAGTTCTTTAAAGTCAGTTCTCTTAACGAAAGGTGGAAGTACCCAAAATGAATCAAAACTGAAGGTATCCTTACGTCAAATACTTTTAAAGTGAAGGCAAAACCTAGGATTTTGCCAAAACAGGAAAAATAAGACGAGAAGTCTCACACAAGTCTACCGTGGATTTCAATATAACTACATGTCCCTTTTCTGAAAACTGTACATCGACTTACAACCTGAATTGCAGATGTGTGAGAAAACTCCGTCATTTTATTCTCCATTACAGCGCCGTCTAGCGGCTCACCGTTTGCACTCCGCCTATATATTGTAAGGTGAAAGTTACTTGTTTAAATACTTTGCATCACACCATAAATTTTTGCCCATGAGTTTCAAAACATCCTGTATACAGTTTAAATAAATATTTTTTTTGAAAACGCTTCCTATCATTTTCTGGTTAACGTTTTGTACTCTTCAATACAGGAGTATTATCTGACAATAACAATGCATGCACTTCTGAGCATATTTCAGCGATATTTTGTAATGAAATCTATTTATTAATCAACATCTAATTCATATATTTAAGAATTTAATTTTTTTTCACCCATTTCAATTTCATTTACCTATTGCTTACTTAGCAATAAGTAAAGGCTTTGACTTTAATACCTTGTTTTTTAAAAATATTTTTTGTGTTTGAAAAATAGCGTTTTTGAATAGTGTTTTTTCACTTACATCAAAGTAATAAATTAATATTTTGATGATTAATCGTGGACTGAAATCAAATGTTTTGTTTGTATAAAAATGACCACTTCTGAGCTAGATTTCCCCCGATCTTGGTTTGAATTGTTATACCGAACTGAAGCAGTACAAAATATTTTTTACTCCAATAGACTATGATGAGCAGAGGTCATCTTTTGGAATATTCCGGAAGCATTAACTTATAGCACATATTTCCTTTTATGTTTATTTCCTTTATAATAAGGAACTATAATGAAAGAGAAATTGATTATCTATTTCAGTTTAATATTTTAACCGTAAATTACCTGGAATTTTCTTAACCTAATTTCTCAAGATGAGAAAATATTTTGGACTAAACGTAAGATTAATCTTATTTCAGATAAATATTTCCTAGTTTCTATCAGATATAACTATATTCAAAGTGGAAAATAAATCGTAAGATAAATTAAAATTAAAAACTTTAAATACTGAAAATGATAGCTGAATCAATTAATAATTAGGGCAAAGCTAATTTTTGTGGAAATTATCATAGTGTTAAACTTAATAATAAAGAATCTTGGAGAACGGTAAACTAATTGATGGTCGAGAATATTTGTAACGACTCGTTGTTAGTGATATCCAAATGGAATTGAAAAAGCTAATAAATGAAAGTTTAAGCACACATATATAACATTCAAATAATTAGGGGTCAGATAGATGCATTTAACTATTTATTGATATTTAATTCATAAATACCTTTTGTCTTTGTACACTCTTTATCAATGCTTTCATAACCTAGTATAACGTCAGTATTAATGATCAACTTACTTGCGCAATCTGATCTGAATGGGGTAATTTGCGATGATCATGGATTTCAGATGCTTTTTTAGCTCTTACGAACTAAAAGATCTCATAGATCCGCGTTCGATAATAGTTTATGAGGGTGCATACATCTCAAATACGTCTATGCACTATCAGTAATATTTTCTAACCATTAACTTCTATTTTCTTAATTCTGAAATTCCGAATTCCATTATATTCAGTTTGGCTTCGCTTACACACACATATATGTATATATATATGTCTCCTATTAAATTCATTACAATACATTAGTTCAATCATTTCCATTAGGCTATGTCTCGTTTGGTTAGGTCGAAGCTTTATTTTATGCAATCCGTTTTATAAAAAGTCCCCTATATTAATGAAGAGTAAATCTCAGATAGCTAAATGTTGCACAACATTTTATTAATAATATTATCATTTGTTACTCACAATTAAAAAAGGAAATCTAGTTGCTGATATAAAATTCGTTGCAAGAAAATTGTCAATAAGAAAGAAAAAAAAATAATAATTTAGAACATCGTCAATATTCTAAATTTGCAATGATGTTCTATATGTTGTTATATACTCCAAAATGGCACAAAAATATTTCTGGTTAATATATCATCATAATTTGTAAGTGGCTATTAAGTTTTCCATTTATTTAAATTATTTTTTATAAATCAACTATGTTCCTATTCTAATTGACCAATTCTAAGCTTAACGTAAATTGGTGTTTCCTAAAATGAAATATTACAGAAGCTAACAGAGAAATAAAAGAGCTCTCTATGGAAAAAAAAAAGTTGAAAATCAATTTTCACAACTACGAGAATATTTGTTTTAAAGGCATTTCCTTCTTAGCGAAAATATCTTTATGTTATATGTTCCTCAAGGAAAAAAATGAAACTAGCTATTGACTACACTAAGAAATATGAAAGAAATGTTTTTAAGGAAAAAAAAAATCTTCTTTATATAAAAAAAGGAAGTACAAAATAACAAAACTAACTGCAAATTGAGAAATAGTTTTTTTCATATACTTTTATGTACTACTAATCCCCGAATTGAAGAAAAATTGCCAAAAATTTGTGACAAAAATAATCTTGATTTATTTCTGTCCTTAACAAAGTTAGATTGTGCTAAGTATCACCCGTAAAACTTGCTTTATTCTTTCAAATGTCCCACAAAACAGAAAAGTGAAAGTTTTGTAACTCCAAGAATTGGCTTAGCTCTGAAAAAAAAAAAGAGAATGATCTCAGAGCCATGAAAAGCCATTTCCTTTTTCACAACTAACTGAAGTTGGCGTAATTACGGTTTTCTAAATTCGGATATGAAGTCTTTTTTTTCCCTTTTTTAAAAAAAAAAAATATCAGACAGTTCTTGTAATGTAAAACAGAATTGCCAGACAAAATAAATTGTTAGAGAACTAATTCTTTGGAATAACCTGTAACAGTTTACTAGAGGCTTAAGATCAAGTAATCGAAAAGTTTGAGAACACTTCTTTCAATTTAAAGTATTTTTACTAGTTTTTTCTTAAAACGTCTGTTTAATATTGCCATTGTTAAAAAGTACTTAATTGAACCATGTTGAAGAATGTTTTTTTGGCTTTTGTGTTTTTATCATGTCTCTAGTACCCATGTTCTAACTTCTTTGCTTATTTTTGACCATATATTATTATTGACTGTTCCATGAAACTAAACGTCCCACTGCAGCGTTTTGGTTTCGTTTATTTTATGTAGTTGGCTTTTATCTAACTACTTTCAACTTCCTGTTCCATTTCTTCTCTAAAAATTACAATAACAACAGAAATTCTATGAAAAAAAATGTATTTATATTTATTGTATCTTAGGTAACAAATTTACAAATTTCATTATATTTTTAGAAACTTCACTAAAAAATACTTACTCTTCAGTAAACTGAATTACACAAATTTTAAAATGACACCTAACACGGCAGATAATTTTTTTCTTTCCTTTTTTGTAACACTACATAAATTATAATAAATAAGAATCCTAATATTGACGAGAAGTGCCTTTCTTGCGTTTATTCCGCCTTTTTGCAATACCCCATAAGCTTTCAACAAATAGTGTATAGCTTCGAGTTTCCGGATCAACAAAATTTCAAGTATTGTTTACCATAATACTGTAAAAAATTCTTAAGATTTCAATGATTCACTCCATAATTAAATATATTGTGCAGCAGCAACGAAAGTAATGTGTGATCCAACAAATCATGTTTTTGTATGATTGTGTATATAAATCATGATTACCTTTCACTCCTAGACAAGGACAAAAATTACAAACCCATTTTGTTTCTAATTAAATCAAGTTCATTTAAAATACAGGTTTTTCTCTTGTTAACCATTTTAAATATCAACACTATTTATGATATATTTTAAATAAAAATCATTCATTTAATAAATGAAATTATTTTCGAGAGAGAAGGATAAAAATAAAATCAGTAATCTGCGTTTGTGCGAATGATGTCAGCAAACACACTACTTATCGCATCAGTAAAGACTCTACCAAGGACACTGCTCTTCCAGAGCACGTAATTTTAATTATAGCTAGTGTGTTGAAGTTTAACATATCTTACAAGGGATTAGAAGGCTTTTTAGAAGAAAAAGATAGACATGTAACCCTTTCGGGACGAACGTACCCTATACGCATCACTCGCGATCGTCGGTCACGGCCGAACGTACCAAATACTCATCACTTGAGAATCAGCTTAGGGGCCGAACGATGCGTATTCGCATTCTAGGGGGGAACGTTTCCAGAAAATCTCTAATTGGCACCGTGTCCATTACTTTTGAACTGAATAGTAGTCTTAACTAAGATCTTGATCTTCAGTTTGATCTTAGTCTGTCTTACTTTGGTATTTTGTAAATCCGCTGATACGGGGTAGGTGGGAAAGCATAAGGTAAACTGATCTTGGATATTTAAATTTCAACGTGATATACGCATTCCGCGTTCTCTCCAAATGCTGGACAATAGACAACAATATGAGAGTTTTCAAATTATTCAGGATTCTGGGACAGTTCTTGAGAAGTTCCATAAGAAGATTAGTTGAAGTATTAAGCCAATTAAATTGATGGCCATTGCACATTCTTTTTTTTGTTTTTCCTTATATTTCTTCCAAATGTTATTGCATTTCTCGGACATAAATTTTTCTTTCTTTTCCTTAGAGGAAATATTTGATTATTTTTGGGACGATCTTCTTATTTGTCTAATAGCTTTTGATGACCTGGAGTTTCCTTCGAAATTTCATAACATTGAGAATTGGTTCTCTCAAGGACTTAAATTAACTTCAAAGACAAAGTGTTTTCTTTCAAAAAAAATTTTACAACACACCCTATTGAAAAATATTCCAATTGTAGAATTTTTATTTGTATTTAGGGTTATGGTTTCGTAGTTGGGGAGTGGAACGGTTGTACAGCCATGTTTTTGAAGGTTCATGAAACCTTCTTACGAATCTTGTGAGAATAACTAGGATTCTAAGAATAATAAAGCGTATTTATATAATTAATCCACAAACAACTATTTTATCCAAGATAAATAGAACATCTTCTTAATCGAACTAACTATGATGAAGGAACAAGGAAAATTATTTGCAAATTAGCGTATTTCACATAGCTAGAGGTAAAGAAATATACAGCAGCTAGCATCCAGCTTTTATACTCAGAAAAAATGGAGCAGTTCCAAAATCCTGCTTACATTGAAATCAATCCTAGCACGACATGCTCGAAGTCGCTAAACGAAGTTAACAGCTACTGTTAATACGAGCATGAGAGTTGGTTAGTAAGGCTTAATTTGGTTCTAAAAATAGAGAATATGTTGAAAAAGGATAATGTTAAAAAAGAAACTAAGGTGAAATGAATCCTTTTGACACACGCATATACTTAATATGTATATATATATATGTATATATATATATATATATATATATGCTAATATATATACTCTTCTTTCTGTAACCATATGTATGTATATGTATATGTATATGTAATAATAACATATAATAATATGTATGTATATGTATATATATGTATATGTATGTATATATAATATATCAATAATAATAATATATGTATATAACTCTGTATAATATAATATAATATGTATATGTATGTAATATGTATATATATGTAATATGTATAACAACATATACTCTCTTAACTATATATATCACTCTTATGTAATAAC
>BMAW01031812.1:0-25125 GCA_019974015.1 Nephila pilipes | reverse complement strand
TTTATTTTTAAAATTTTTATTTTTATTTATTTTTAAAATTTTTATTTCTATTTCTGCTGGTAATTTGGGGTTAATGTTTTATTTCAATCACATTTGGCATCTCTTTTCACTTTTTTATCGTTTGTTTTAATTTTATTTACATTTAGCTTGAATATATTCAATTTAATAATTTATCGTTTTCTTTAACTTTAATTACCTGTAGCTGATATAATATTGAATTTATTAATTTATCTCTTGCTTTAATTACAATTACATTTAGTTTAAATATATTCAATAAAACATTTTGTCGTTTTATTTAATTTTAATATCGGAAAAGTTTACTACATACCATTTCTCGATCTTTTAACGTTTAATTTTATTCTTATATTTAATTGAGTAATTTAAAAATAAATTTAAGAAACGCACCATGTTTGGCTAATTCTATTCCATGCAAAATTTTGCATAGAACCTTTTTAAATTTAATCTAATTCAATTTTAATATACTGCTGTTTGTAGAAAATGCAACACCATGAAAGAATCATCAGAATCAAATGAAATTTAATGCAGAAACGACTTGTACTGATACAAATAAATGATGAAATTTTCAAAACAAAAGAAACAAATTAAGCGTCCGAAATCAGTATTTGGTGCAGCCACCATGCGCTGCAATAAGTGCTGCTATACGACGTGGCATGGAGTCAAACAGATGTTGAATATCTGCTTGAGGAAGAGAATTCCATATCGCTTGTATGCGCAACCAAAGTTCGTCTTTGGAAACTGCAGGACGCGGATCACGAGCGAGACGCCGACCAACCATATCCCACACGTGCTCAATAGGCGACATATCCGGTGAATAAGCAGGCCAAGGAAGAAGTTGCATGCGTTGTGCTGAACAGAAGTCTCGAACAGTCCGCGCAACATGTGGGCGTGCATTATCCTGCTGAAAGATAGCTCCAGGGATGCCTTGAAGGAAAGGAACGACTTCGGGCTGTAGCACTTCACGGACGTACCTGTTGCTATTGAGATTACCCTCAATTCGTATCAAATTGGATCGTCCATGATACGAAATCGCACCCCAGACCATAACTCCGGGTGTTCGACCACTATGTCGTTCAATAATACACTCAGGAAGGCAGCGTTGACCGGCATAACGTCTAACACGAACACGGCCATCATGGGTCCACAAATTGAAGCGTGATTCATCTGAAAAGATAACTTGGTGCCAATCAGCTCGCCTGTCTCTGTGCTCAAGAGCCCACTGCCGACGCAGCCGTCGATGATTCGCCGTGAGGGGAATCCTGTATAAAGGCACCCTTGCACGCAATCCACGGCGCAGCAGACGACGACGAATTGACGAAGCCGACAATTGTACATCTGTAGCAGTAGACCAACGTGCTGCCAGCTGCCTGGAGGAAGCTGTGCGATCATTCACCGCCATGCGGAGCAGGTGTCGATCATCGCGCTCTGACGTCACCTTCTGTCGTCCAGTGCCTGTTTTTCGAGTTGTTCGGTGCTCGTCGGTCCACTGCTTCCAAACTCGCATCACTGTGGAACTGTTCCGCTGCATACGAGCTGCTATTGCGCGATAGGAAAATCCTCCTTCTCGAAGGCCGATTATCCTCCCTCGTTCAAACTCCGTAAGTTGCTTGAATTTCTTATTCTTCCGTCGTGGAGGCATACTCAGGTCTCACTAAACGTTTGCCACTAACAAATAATCATAGACTTTTTTCAACGTCCCGCTACAGCACTTTATTTATACGCTTTCAGCATCAATTCAGAGGGCGCTGCGCGCGCCGCGCACGCGCGATGGCTCTGAAACTTTATTAATTTGCATAATATCCTATAATTGACATTTGCTGCGAATTTCATTTGATTCTGATGATTCCTTCATGGTGTTGCATTTTCTACAAACAGCAGTTTAGATAAATGGTCTTGTCAAACATTTTAGTTTTAATTTTAGTTATGAAATAGTTTGATGGATGTAGTTATCTTTCTTTTGATTTCATGAATTTTTTATTTTCACAAATAGTTATTTACGTTTAAAAATATGTTTTTATAAGTTTTTTGCAATTTTTGTATCATTCGTCTTTGTATATTGTGCTGGATTTTGATTTTGAATCGTTTTCTAGAATTTAGTACTAGTAATTTAGGAAATGGTTAACATAGTTCTTTATAGTGGTATTTTGGCTGAGTAATGGTATTTGCTTTTCCTGCACTTGTGAAGATGGTATCGTGTTTCGGTTCAAGCTGAATTTTGACTCATATTTTGTGCTTCCTTCAAGTATTCCTATGATTTGAAATAAGGCATTAATGATTAGTAAGCGCGAATAAATCTTATTTCTAAAATTTATTATTTTCTGTTATGTAATTTTTGAAATTTCTTTTCATTTCTTTGTATTCCTGTATGTAATATTAATACAGTTGGGGTGTTGTACTAGATATTTTTTGAATTCTCTCTTAATTTTTTTTGTTACTACATATATTTTTATCTTTTTGTGTGTTTCTCTTTTTAATTTTATTTTTTTGGATATTAGATTTCAAAATTGTCTCAACTTATGTATTTGGTGCTATAAACATTTTTTAAATAATATATTTGCTGTTGGGGATAGTTAGGCTATAATTCTAGAATAACCCAGTATAACATTTAAAACTGTTACAACATTCAATACATTATTCTCCATTTTTGTCAAGAACATGTGTTTTTTTTACTAAGAGTTACATACATTAAATATTCATCCTATATTAATTAATGTCTAACGTAAAATGTCTTTTAAAATCAAACCAGTAATCGTGCTTACAAACTTTTAATAATTCGTTATAATTATATAAGCAATATTTATTCTTCAGAGTAGTATTAAAAACAATTAGTGATTTGCGTGTTGAGTATTTGTAATAATAGGGTTATTTTATAAAATTATCGATATTGTTAACTTAAATAAAAATTTAAAAAAAAACTTACGAATTATCTTCCATGTGCAGTGTTTTATTGATAGAAGAAAATTAAATTTAAAAATTTCAGAGTTTCAAGAATAATTTAAACATTTTATAGTATAAAAATAATTCCACAATTTCTAATAATTTTACAGACATTAAAACATGTGAATCGACATACACTAATATTATAACATAGATTTCTGAGAGCAATGGATACTAATGTTAAAATAATTATTTTTTCACATTCCAAATAGCAAAAGTAAATTTCATTGTTAATACTGTATTTCTTAATATTTGTTATATTAAATCGTGCCATCTTAGCGATATAAATTTACAAATGTAATAATGTTTTTAAGTATTTCCTAATAAATCTAGTTATTTTTATGTTAAAAGAAATTGTTAGTTAGCAATTATTTAACTCTTTTTAAATTATGCAAGTAATAAAATGAAATGGAATTATCAATTAAAAGTAAAAAAATTGATAGAAAAGCTTAGATATTTAGAAGTACTTTGGAAAATATGAATAAAAATGCGTTATGAGAGAATATGCTTTCCCCTTTATATCAAACTGTGTTGTAAAAGATGAAAATACAGAAGTTAAGAATCGATAAGATTTAAATTGTAATTTTAAAAATTCTTATATTGAATTTACTAAGCATAAGAAATCACTCAATTAGAAAATTATAAAGTATCTAGATGGAAGTATTTGCTAATATTAAACCAGTTTCACTGTAGGAAAAAAAACTGTAAAACATGAAAAAAAACTATGCTTTTGAAAAGTAGAAGCACACTGCGCTAAAATGTATTTCGGGGTATATTAGTCACATCGTTCATAAAAATATAATAAATAGTATTCTAAATTATTTGCTGAGAGCGTTACCTACTTTTAATTTACAGTTAATTCATTGAAAGCCTTATTATCTGTGAAGTGGTTATACTATTTGTATAACAGTGATATTCTAAAGAACTGAAAAAAATAAGCATACAATAATCATTCGCGAGTAGAAATAAATTGAGAAAAACTTTTTAGAATTCTTAAGCGTATTAAAAACTATTTTTAATTGTAAGAATATCTTGAAATAACAATAATGTGGAACAGTTAAGAGAAATAACAGCTGTTAATAATAAATGAAGAAACATGATCTTTCAATACATATGAAGAAATTAATGCTATATGAATTACGATGACGCTGATTGAACTGATTACTAACTTCCATGCTTAATCAGTTATATTAGTTAGAACTCTTACTATTTGTTGTATATATTTCATTTAATATGTTTTCAGTTATATTCAATTATTTTCTTTATATGAACGAGAGTTTATATCATCACATTTTATTAGAAAGCTCCAATAATACTCATTATTAGAAAGTTAATGTTGAAAGTCCTGGAAAAACATTGTGATTATTCTTACAGCTGCACATAAGCATTTTCTAGATTTGTTTTTTGTTTAAAATCTATGATATCAAAATATTCTGCTGCTTTTTATGAAGCATATCATGCATTTACACTCATTAAATACCTTTTTACATGATATTAAACGATTAAATCTTGGGCATATATTTCAAAGTATATTTTGTTTACTTATCTAATCCCAATTTAATGATATCCCCAGTTCTGAGAAATTTTTTACTTCCTATTTGTTTTGCTTTTTTATTTCTTGCACCTGAATGTGTTCAGAACATCTCAAACTTTTATTAATCATAAATATGGTATTTTATTTAACATGGTACTTTCAAGCGAAGGGTTTGTTTAATATGTCGACAAAAGTTTCTGGAAATAACGTTACAGAATTTTCCCGATTCTAAAGATATTTTTTTCAACATAAATGTAATCTTATGTTTAGATTTAAATGGAAGAAATAAAAAGTTTCCTTGGACTAGAGTGTTACTCTGATTTTTCGTCTAAGGTTAGAAAAATTACTGCAAGTGATAAAAATCTAATGGACCACGAGGAAAAAAGTAAACTTCAAATGAAAAAGCATAATTCTCTGAAAGGTTTCTTACAAGCTTGTTTTTTTGACAACGCATTAAAATAACTTCAGTCGTTTATAAGCATTTATTCCACAAAAAAGTATTCTCCTACTAATTTATGGAATAAAAAGTTATATATATATATATATATATATATATATATATATATATATATATATGCTTGCAATTCAAAAAGTTAATAATGTTTATTTCTCTAATAGGCATCGTTTGTTTCTAGAATATTTTCAACCGAAGAAATGTTATGGAACTCTATCGTCTAGAGAACAGTTAAATATTTTTTTTAAGTAAAAGCATTAAAATAAAGAACCTAAAGCTGTCACAAACTAGAATAACTTTTGTTCTGCTTGTCATTATACATTTCAGAACTGCTATAAAAATAATGTTGCTTTAATGCGATAGAATGTGTCTTAAGAAAATATTCATGAATAAAATAAGAAAATATATAACTTATGTACAAGTAATAAGAACAAATAATTGAACACTTTTATGGTATCTCCCTTAATTTAATGTAAAAATATAATTATTCTCGAAACGTTTTTGATATTTTTTTATAATTAAAATTGTTTAGAATTAGAGAAACTCAAAGTTTGAATAATGGAAATATAGTTTTCTTTAAAATATGTAATTGAATACGTAACTTTGGTCACATATTTTGTTATAAATTGTTAATTACTACATTTTATTAAAAACAAGCACAGTTAGCAGTTAGTAGTTACACATACTTTTCTCTCTCACACATATACTTTTTTATTTTTCTTTCAAATTCCACAATTTACCTTATCAATTTTTCTTATTTACTTCAGCTTTTTGGAATTGTCAAAAGCGTTTATGGGAGTGTATATGTGTTTGGTATGTTACCTTATAATATTTTCGAGTAATCAATCACTTGTTTTAATACTAGATTTTATTAAGTTCTTTAATTATATATATATATATATATATATATATATATATTCGTATATATTCGTATTCGTATTCGTTTCAATATATATTCGTATTCGTATATATATATATATATTCGTAAAAGAAAACATATTACTTTCTTCTAGTATTATTTTTTGAATAGTGCATTAGAACTGGAGAAAATTGTTTTTGAAGGAATCTGATCACAATTCTGGACACGTAAGAGCACACAGAAAGTATTTTCTAAAGTGTTTATGGAAGGCAAAATCTTTAAAGAGAAAAATTGTTTTCTTATCTATAACAGTTTCTATCCTTGAGTATCATTTTTCATTTTTATTCACATTATAATATTGTCTGAAAGGGAAAACTGACTTTTTACTTGTTATATTATTTAATCTTGTAGGTGACGTAACTACGTAACGTAACTAAAGATGACAAAAAAGTTAAAATTTTTGTAATTTTTTTGAAAATAGATGAAAGGTTTGAAAACTTGAAAAAACTTTCATCATTCAAGTAGTGTACAACGAAATGATTAACGTACTAAGTTTTTGACAAAAAAATTATAACGACATGGATGAATTAATTTTATAATTGAATTTTAATAAAATGGATCAATTTAATTTGATTACAATCGTTTTGCAACAGGCTGAATTTTTCTTAATTTTTGTTCTCTTTTAAATATACTTTATTATTGAATGTCTAGATATATTTTTTAAAATTTTGGTAAATAATTTCTTATTATTTTTTCCATTACTTTTGATTACTTAATTATATATTCAGCACTTGCATTTATTATTTCTTACAGTAGTTTTTACGCATGATTTGCCGCAAAAGTATTTTATAAACATTTACTGTGACATTTTCCCCAAATATGTTTAACACATGAGGAACAAACGTTTTTTTTTTTTTTTTTTTTTTCTTTCGACATCCTGAACCTTGGCGAAGTTCATTACTTGTGATTTAGAGAATAGCTAGGAAAGTTTGTAGGTCTTTCTTTGATAAAAAAAAAATGTCACATATTAGTTTGCTTATACGATTCAAAATAAAGGACTCTCAGAGAAATGATTAAAAAGTCATTTGAAGTAAGTAAAGTCCAAGAATGTATTGTTACGATGCCTAAAACATTATAAAAAATTTAAAGAAGTTCATTGAATCCTTACAATACATTCATTTGATAAAGTGCATTTACGCCACACATAGTCAAGTTGTTAGAATTTACCATTTTTTCTGACCTTTTTGGGTTTACCAGCTATATTAAAGCATCTGTTCAAGATGAACAGCATGCGAAGGTTTTCTTGTTTATACTAGTAAACGGTAGCAGTTTTTCATATGTTCACAATAACTTTTGATAAGATTCACTACATAGTAGTATCTTTGAAATCAATGGCAGCTTTCTTCTATTTATACGTATTAAATCAACAACCGAGTTCCATTTGTTATCAAAGTGGCAAGTTTATAAGATGTAAAACCATTGGCTCTATGCTATGATATTTCTTCCCTTAAAGATTGTACGAGTCCACTAGTTTCAAAACGATATATTCATCAAGCTGTACTCTTTACTACTCCACTAACCATGCATGAAATTTCATTTATTCCGATATTTTTCTCAGAATATATGAAGTAGTTGTTCTTGCTTATTCTTTAAATATTTTCTGAGGCAAACCTTTAAAACGTAATACAATTTTCATCAGGAATTTTTTATTCAATTCTGCCTAGAGCAGAAGATTGTTGGGAAAAACAACAATAAGTTGTGCGGGATTTTCACTATCCATTTTTTCTGAGGAGTCTGAGAATTGTTCAGGAATTTCAATTTCAGAAACTTTGAAATCTGAATCCTTATTTTCCTCATTAACACTATAATTTTCATCGTGTTGATGAAAAAGATATGAAAATGCTACTCACATAATATATAATTGTCCAGAAAATAAGCTCATGTACAAAGTCATGTACTGTTTCGATCATTCTAGGTAAAACAATATGTTATATATTAATTATACAATAATAAAAAAAAAATGCGATATATTTAAAAACATCAAAACCATAATAAAAGACCTGAAATTTCAATGAGCTGATAAAAGATTTTTAAGAATAATTGCTTTACAGAGTAGCTTTGGGAACAAATTGACCACTCCGGTCATTCTAGTGATAAATAGTGATAAATTACAAGAAGCTTTAGCAAAATCTGTAAGAAAATATAGTCTTATATCTAAAACAGGAGTGAAATGATCACTCCCATATATATATATATATATGTATACACATACATACATATATATATATATATATATATATATATATATATATATATATATATATATATAAATAAAAATATATATATATATATATATATATATATATATATATGTATACACATACATACACACACATATATATATACACACATACATACATACACATATATATATATATATATATATGTGTGTGTGTATGTGTATGTGTTTGTGTGTAAAACATTTTAGCTCCATACATACCTTTCATTGTTCGAAACAGTGCCAAGCAGTCTCGTTGTCTTGGTGGAACAATTTTCCAAACAGATTTTTTATCAATTCCTACTGTATCAGGAATCACACGAATACTTACCTGACGGTCAGATCAAACCAGACTATCATTTTTTTAGATACTATCATCCACTTCTGGCATGGGAGGGAAAATCAGGCATTAATCATCTCCAACGCTTCTCGTTTATCTCGAAAAGGCTGAAATACTTTCAAAAACACGTGCACTCGGAAAACAATTCATTGCTAGAAACTTCTTTAAATAAATTGTAAGTTTTAGTAGCTGGGTTTCTAAGTTTTATGTCAAATTTCACAACAATTCGTTGCTCTATATTGTAACATTTTTCATTTTTTCTGGCATGGCAAAAAAAAATAACTCTAATGAGAATAAAGTCTATGGCTATACGAATTTGTACAGAGAAGTGAGAGACACTGCATTTGAAAAAGAAATAATGCTAAATAATGGCCACACCTTATGTATATATATATAATATTTTCTGGAACCAGTTTTATTTTGCCATCTATCTATCTAACTACCTAACTATCTATATACCAATATTATATATTTGGCAAAATAAAACTGGCCCAGAAAATATTTATGAGATTGACCCGGAATTGCTCATTGTTGATGAACAGAAAAACTACATATCACAGAAAATTTTTCAAATTGCTGGCATTGATGTCGATGCAGCTCCGTGCCTGATTAATCAAACTCTGAGACACATATAGAAGTTTTGTTTGAGGGATAACACCAATAAGGTTTTCAGTGTTCTGGTACAGCTCTTGCAATGTGTGACAATTATTTGAATACACCTGACCCTTCAATCTGCCCGACGGTTGAAAGTCACAGAGAGTAGACGAATGAGATGGCTAAGAGACTTTACTACTTCTGCTGACAATCCCCTCGACATCAAACATCTCACACACTCTTGGCAAAGATTTATTTTATGATGGAGTGTGCTATTCCATCATCCCGTCTTGATGAAAAAATCCAAACAGTCGCTCATTTTCTGTGAGGGAATCTACAAATAGACTAATTTGATTCTGGTCATAACTATAAGTACTAACAGTTATGCGAAAGAATTATGTTATGATTCGGAAACTAGGCATTGCGCACCAATCTTGAGACTATGCGACGGGTGTTCCAAGTACTAATGAAGATTTGCTGATGCATAACGTAATAACACACTAAAGAATACGGGACAGAATATACTGGGGGCTGAGCATGCACAGACGTATGACTGCAACGGGATTTTGTATCAACTTCACCATGGCCACTTCCAGCAATTTCTCTAAAGAGCAATTTTCATGTTCATTAACAAAGTTCAATTTTCTATCAGAGTTACAATCAATTTTGGACCAGTTTTATTTTTCTTACCTTGTATATGTGTGTGTCCAATTCAAATATGATTTAATAATTTATAACATATAATTTGTAAGTAATTTATAAAGAAATATCTTAAATATATTTGTAAAAAAACATATTAAATATTGAGATATATGCACTTTTTGGAATCTTCTAAATTTTTAACATTTTTTTTAAATTTTATTCAATAATGTAACTAATGCTATAAATGCGAGTATATCGTGTTTTTCAGGTATTTAATTTATTTAATTTATATTCCTTGTTTAATTTATTTAGTTTATATTCCTAAATTGTACTGAGAGAGATTTAAAAAGCTTTTATATAGGTAAAAACTATGTTTTCGTTAGAGTTCACTACTCAATATTAAAATATTCCAGTGCCATTCATCTCGAAACAAAATTTATCTTTTGAAATTTGAAAGGAATCAAGAGATTATATTTAAACTTATTACTATAACACGAAATGAAATTTCATTTCGTTAAAATTCAAAGTTATCGTATTTCATTTATTTATAATTCATTTTCATGCAATATCTCTGTATTAATTAAACTACAATTTCTCGTTAATTATATTCATTTGCTTATTAGAGGTCTTATTTGTTATTAAGTCCCTTTATTTTGTAAATATGAAGGAACAATGGTACGCTGTCTTTTCTTATACTATAACCATGTTATGATATGAGATCATATCAAGATTAGATGACAACTTCATTTTCTAAGCGAGGTTTTGAAGCATAATCAATACCTCCTTATATGTTAATTCAAATATATATTTAGATTAATGTTACATAATTAAAAACATTTCCCAGAATCAAAAAATTTAGGACAAATTTAATTAAAAATAAAGTGTGGAAAGAGAAAACGAATGTGTAGAAAATTAAAAGTCAACTTATATACTTTGAATTTGATAAACAGCTCAAGAGAAAACTTTGTTAACATCTGTATTTTTTTGTCATTACTTTTGTTTTTTTTAAAAGAATAGCCTTTATCGCTAACCAATGGAATTTGATTAACAAGTATCTTTATTGTAATTTTCATTTCGTACACTTTTTCTCATTGATTTAGCGCCAACTCATCCAATAAAATAAAAATTTATTTTATAAGTGTGTTGGTTTCTTAAGCCATAGTATTTGTTTCCTCAATCAAAGCGTACATGTTCTTTAGATTTCAAGCACTTTTTATGTATTGGTTAAGTATTTAAAGATTCTTCATATTCATATTCCTTTAATATTTCTTTAATAATAATTTCATATTCCTTTAAACATTCTTCATATTCAGTCTTTTACTTCGACATTTACCGAATATAAATTAACTGCTTAGAAATGTATTCAATACACTGTAATAACTATTTTGGTCACATAGCTTAAATGTACAGTTCCATGTTTAATCTAATTTATAGTTAATGTTTTTTAAACAGTTGCACAACACAGTTCTAAATAAAATTATTGATCAACATAAATTTTCAATGAAAATTTTCACAATTTTTATTATTTCTTTTTGCGGATTTATTCTGAAATGAAATATTCCCCCGTAATCTCAAGACTTTCAAGTTTATGAACCAACAGTAACTTAATATATCCAGGAAATATTTATGGTGTTAGTAATATGCAATTATCCAGAAGACGTAGTCTATGAAAATAAAAACGCAGCAATTTTGTGACAAAATAACGTCTGCTATCCTTACATTTTTATTATTACAGTGTTATACATTTACTACATAAGATTTCATTACTTAAGGTAGAGGGCTCATTTATGTAAGAGATATATGTTCTTACACAAGTAACGAAATAACGTTTATTTGGTTATACAAAATTAATCTTTTTTTTTCCGAATAGAGAAAAGAAAGAAAACATTCATTAATTAGTGTTCTTTTACTAATGAAACAAATGCAAAAGTTATTTCTCACAAAATAATTTTTAAGAATTGCGGTTTCAAGGATATTTTACATTTAATGGACATTTTAAGGACAATTAACTTCTTTTTACTTAGAAGACAAAAGACCTTTATTCATCAAAAAACAAAGACTCAAAAGGGAAACAGAAGAAAAACTGTTTTAATCCATGGAGAAAACAGAATTGTGCTCATTATAGTTATTTTACTAATATTTTTAGAAGCGTATTTTATGTAGAGTATAAAATGTTTTTTTTTTCTTTCTAAGTAAAGTTATCATTTGCATTACCTTCTTTTATCTAAAATAGGAATGAACATTTAAGGAACATATGTATTAAATTCTATAGGGGATTGAGATTTTATTTAGTTAGAATTATACTTCAGCATTTCATGCAAACGTTTTAAGGCATCGAAAAAAAAACGAAATTATATGTATTATAAGTAATTCATTATTTATAAAAATGTGTGAAGTTTCTTCTGGACAGGTAAAAAAATCTTTAGAAGAAGTTATTTATAAGCATTTTAATTAATATTCGAATTATGGATTGAAAAGAAAATAATCAAAATTTTTCATATGTTTATTGGTTACGTTCTTTTAATGTACTATGTTATTCAGAATGATTCATCCTTTTTCAAAATACCATATTTTCAAAAATAAATTACTCTGAAGGATAGTTAACAAAATACGAATGTAAAGGAAAAATGCAGAAATTTGTTTCCAAAATTTTCTGTATAACTTTCTTCTAAATACTCATTTAATGTTACTTGTTTTTTTTTTTTAAATTCACGTCAAACATGTTGTAAATTGTTAGTATTTATTGAAAGTTTAGCAGTAGAAATCCGTTGTTTAAGTTCAAATACAATTGTGGATAATGGTGGCACATTCACTTTTTCTTTCACAAACCTCAAAAGGAAGACATCGCATGGGGTATCAGGTGATTAGACATTAGAATCACATATCAAGTGACTTAGGTGACCAGCTGTGTAACATTAAATCATCTGGTTCACTGCAATCTATCGAACTGCGAGATAGCTCCACGAAAGCTTCTGAAACTGCTTTCGAGAAATAGCTTCGTGAAGAATATACGAGGGCGATTTATTTTTCACACAATAAGATTTCCATGGAATTCCTTTGTATTCATGTATTATTTAATTATTTATCATTTGTGTCATTTACTTTTGAAAATAGAGAATTTTTTATTCGAATAAATGATTTTGAATAACTCTATATTTTAAATAATTGAATAGGAAATGAAATAATTTAATAATGTTTTAAAAAATCGTTTCTTGAGTTTCCATACTTCAACTTATTTCAACATTAACAGTCAAGTTCATTAAGGGTTAAATAAAATAAGATTAAGATATGGATTGAAATGAATTATAATGTTTAACAAAATAATAATTATTAAAGTTTCTTCATCCAAATACCTTAATATGACTTCATTAATTTAATTTATAACTGTTCTATAACGCTATACATGAGTTCTAATGACAAAGAATCTGGTAATTTTGAATATCATTCATTTGATGGGCACAACACTTGGATCAACATCGGGATCTATTTTAACATCATGTCATTGCAGACTTTTTAGATTGAGTTTAATCATTTCTTCCAACGGAGATCGCGATTTTTATTATTTGACTATGGTTTTAATAAGTTAAGGGATATTGTTTTTTCAAGCATTCCATGTCCTAGCTATTTAGAATTTTTGAATCTCATCCGAACTTATGTCCTTTTATCAACTTTGAAAATAACATTTCTACAATTACATTTAGGTTATTTTAGGTTTTGTGATTTTAGGCTATTCGCAATTTTCTCTGTACAAACCTTACAGAACTTAATATCAATACTGATTGTATAAAATTACAATTTACAAAAAAAAAACCAAATTAAACCTGATTAAGTAAAATAGATGAAGACTAGAAGTTAAGGGAATTTATTTTGAGATAATGGTATATAAATAAAATATATTAAAAGTAAAATGAAGGGAGATAGATGATAATGAATTATTGATAGAGATTTATAATTTGGATTGAAATATCTTAATTAGTTTTGGAGATTGGAGCAACGTTTAGTTAAAGTATTAAGCTACGAACCTACTTGCTGAGAGAATTGTTGAATTCAAAACGAATTATTTGGTAAGCTAAGATTTCATATTTAAATTATAATCTAGGATTGTGAAGTTGTTTAAGATTCGAGAGAGCGAAACTTTATCTATTCGCAAGTGATAATTGATGAAAGAATTCTGTTTTGATCATGCTGGTTTTGAATTTGAGTTTGGTCATTATTTCTTAATATATATTAATAACACATGGCCCAATAACCGAGCAACGAGTGGCAGATGTTACAAGGCTCAACATCAGAATCTGTTTTTATACATTTGCTTCACAAAATATCTAAAACTTAATTCGAATACTAAAACGCTTAAGGTAAATATGTTTTGAATATAGTCCTGTTGCTCATGTTAATAGTTATTAAAACAAAAATGCCCATATCAGTGATTTTTTACAAGGAAAAATAAACTGAAGATGATGAATTGTATTATACATTTTTACTATGACATAAATTGATAGAAAATGTAAGCAGCTTTGGGAACATTTTCGTATAATTGTTTTGATAATACAGTATATATATATCATACTTTTTACATTCATTTTAAAGACTTTGTAAATTACTACTCCAATGAAATTTCTGTAATCAATAAAAACTGAAATTTCATCAAAAAAAACTACAAAAGGAATGTTTTTATTGTTTATATGTGAGAGGTGTTAATGCAAAATGTATTTTATTTATATAGTATCAAAATATAATATAGCAGAATTCGTGTAAATTCAAAGTAAAACAATTTGCGGAACAAAATCATATATTTTTTTCCTCGGGTTTCGAAAATAAGTATATTTACAAAAATTACTGTTGAATATTTCATTGTAGGTTGAAAATACTCTTGTTCAGATTTTCTAGCAAAAGGAGATAATTGAATGCGCTTGACCCAAATACTGGCAATTGGTACCATTTGTAAGACGAAACTTTTTTTCCACCGAGTTTTCTTATTTATTTGAATTGTCAATTGAATAACGTTCAATTTTATTTTATTTTTTTTGTTCTCGACCTTAAGTAATAAATGCTTTTCCGAAACACGTCAAAATGACAAATTCCTGATTTAATATTTATAATTATTTTATCTTAAAAAGGATTTTCTGGGAATTCTTACTGAAACACTTTTTGAATTTATTCAGGGGAATGATAAAAAGGTATGCAAATGCAAAACCAATAAGGAAATTATATTTAAGAAAGCAAAATAAAACCAGACGTTGCCTGTAATTTCGTGACAGAACTTTCTACATCCTTAACAAAGAGTTTTTGCTATACATTTTTCGAATTATTTTTCCCTAACAGCAAGTAGAACCAGATCAAGAATTCAAAGATTAAATCAACATAATTAGAAGGGAATTCTAAATTTACGTTAAACATTTTTCAGCCTTGATAAAAAATAATTTTAAAACGCACTAGAAAGTCCTTCAAAATTATTGTTTACATTATTATATCATATGTGTTTTTTTAAGTTCTAAACTAAATTCTTACTCTCTAAAATAAATGACCAAATTCTAATAAAAAATGTAAATAACTATTTCTAAAATAATCGATAATCTATTGGCAAATTGATTTTTCTGTATTATAATGCGATTGATTTCTTTAAAAACACTTATTAAATTGTTTTGATATCCTTTTGTATTTTTATAAGCAAAATAATCATAATTTCTCATAATAAAGCTTTAATTCAATAATATACATAACTTCTCATATTATTCAGAGATTCTTCTGTATATAGTTAAAAGGGATCACTGATTAATAATGAAATAATTCATCACAACTGTGATGTTAATTTGTAATTCTGAATAATAAATAATATAAAATGTTATATAATTTCTATAATTTCTCATTTCTTAATTTAAATTAAGGTAAGCAAATTGAGTTTTCATAAAATTTTACACCTTTCTTTGAAAACCCTATGGAAGAGTCTGTACACCCCCTGTAAATGTTACTAGATGTTTTTTAGTAATAAATTTAATTTCCTGATTATCGGTTCAAATTTTCAATTATTATTTACAGTGTTGATAATCAACTTTAGAGCATTAAATTACTTAGAAAACGTCAAGGGATTCAGTTATTTACTTTTTCTCTGACCATCCAAAACGCACTTGCCTTTCTGAAGTCTTTTATCCTGTATATCTGAAACAATTTTCTCCTCTCGCCCACACTGCAGTTGGGGAAAAGGAACTAATTCCTTGCAAAATTCCTTTCGTCGATAACTTCTTTCAGTTCTTCTAATTATGACAAGGAAAAAGACGATGCATTGCGGTCTTGCTCTGTCTGCACCAGAGAGAGAGACAACTTTTGACACCTCAAATTTGGTCATCTTGCAGTTACCGGCCAAGCGGGATGAAGTGCCTAAATTTGAACAGGAAGAAAGGAAAGTGAAAGTAAGGATGAAAATGAAAAAAAGCAGAAAAAAGGCAAAAAGGTAGAAATAGAGGGTGGAGAAAGAGATGATCCACAGAACTGATCCTCTCACACTTGTTTTCAATTATCAAGTGACTCTCTGGTGTTGGCCTCTGTTCAGGTCTCACGCTTCACTCCCTTTATTAGATATGAAATTTGATCCTCGCTGGAGTGATGGTAAACATGTGGGGTTCAGTTGTGCTCATTCTTTCAATTTTCTTCGTCGAACATGAAATTGCCGTGGCTATATATATATATATATATATATATCTGTGGATTCCGGTTACTTTCTACTTTTCGTCCTCTTTCCCTCTCTGACACTTGACCTTTCACATCTCTTTTAGGCTCATCTTTTTCTGTCTGCGCTACTTTCCACTTGAGTCCTCGTCTCTTGTGTAACACCTCTTGACATGCGATCATTCACAATCCTTCTTTTTCTTTCATCGTTGACATCTCATTTTGAATTGTTACAGCAACTACTGGGATTTTTACGGCTTTCACACTTCTATCGGATATTTTTCACGTGGAAGTTCAATGATGAATTCCACGTGAGTGATGTCTCCGTCTTCAACAATCTTTCTGAATTACTCTGTGGTAAACACTGTACCGCCCAAATTTACAACTCTCGATGCTTCCTTAAATACATATTGATGACATTTTATCTCCTTCGTTGTTCCTTGCGTCAGTGTTGACTCTATATCGTCCTATTTTCTTTAAATTTTGTATTATTTAACTCTGGACTGGAAATTAAATCATCGTTATACATTGATTAATGACATAACCACTGGTACTAACATTGACACAATTAAATAAATAATTGTCTTATTGGATAGTTCGTTGTTGACATTGACTGTTTTTAAAGTAATATGTTTTACAAGTGTATCATGCACATTTGAATCACCATTAGCTCATCCTGCAAAACAACGATTGAGTTCTTTTTCACAACAACATGCATTTCATTTTCATTAAGCGATATTTTTGATTCAGTTAGAACATTTATCTCTAGCATAAATTCCCCCAAAAACAATTAAGTACTAAGGCAAAAAAATCATGTTTATTATTAA
The DNA here is from genome assembly GCA_019974015.1 of Nephila pilipes. NCBI lineage: Eukaryota > Metazoa > Arthropoda > Arachnida > Araneae > Nephilidae > Nephila > Nephila pilipes. The sequence continues at coordinate 7,979 of BMAW01031812.1, read as the reverse complement.
AAGAGAATTCCATGAAAGACTTTTTAGAATCTTTAACATAATGAGGAAATATGTTAGTTTACCATTTCAAATCGAACAGCTTTCAACAGTTCCAACAAATTTGTGAATCAGAATTTTTTTTTATTATTATTATTATTATTATTATTATTGCAACAATTGTAATGCATTTATTATTACTATTACATTGATTCAATGCAAGAGATTAGATTAGGCTACACAAACATATTGCCTTCCGTAAAACGTTAAAGAAAATATAATCAGATTGAACATCACTGAGTAATGTGGCGAGGCTCAAGTTATAATCGTAGAAATACATTGAATGTTTTCACAGTATTAGATATATATTTTTATTAAAGCCGATCTTAGATGATAATTTTGTTGAAATAATTAAAATTTTAGTGATAAAAATCACTTTCCTAATAATTTCTAGAATTATCAATATTTTAAGCTTATTGAGGTAATAATGAAGAAATTAAAGAAAGTTATCTGGAACTTAACAATTATTTCCTTAATATATAATCATTCCGAATTACACTCATAGGACAGTGATTAAAAATAATAATAATTAAAGTAAAAGTCTTACAATAGAAAATGTCAAAGAATGAGGAGAAAAAAAATGTTACACGGAATTAAATTCCGACAGTCCATATCAAACTATAACACCTCCTTCTATCGAAATCGAAGCTTAAATATATGATCCATAAGATTGATGAAGTACTTAAGAGCTCGATTAAGTACATGCGTCAAGAGATTACAGTATATAAATGTGTGCGTGAAGGAGGTTCGCTTCTTTCAAACTCAGAAATACTTGTAATGAAGCGAGTAAACGTCTAAGTTTGGAAGTGGTCTTGAAGTTGATATTATGACCATATAAATATCTGAAAATGACAAGCAAAAGAAATTTCGGAATTTTATTCCGTATAACATATTTTTTTTCTCCTCGTTCTTTGACATTTTCTATTGTAAGACTCTCTTCTTCGATATAAAAATTACTTTAATTATTATTTTTTTTAATCCTTGTCCTTTGAGTGTAATTTAGAATGATTACATATATATATATATATATATATTCAGCATTTCCATTTTTTAAATATTTGTTAAGTTCCAGATAACCTTTTTTAATTCTCCATTATTATTGCCTCAATAAGCTTAAAATATTTATAATTCAAGAAATTATTAGGAAAGTGAATTTTATCACTACAATTTTAATTATTTAAGCAAATTGATCATTAAAGAACGGCTTTAATGAAAATGTATTTCTAGTACAGTAAAAGCGTTCAATGTATTTATACGTTTATAACTTGAGCCTCGCCACATATCTCAGTGATGTTCAATCTCATTGCATTTTCTTTTAAGTTTTACGGAAGGCAATATGTTTGTGTAGCCTAATATAATCTCTTGCATTGCATCAATGTAATAGTAATAATAAATGTATAACAATTGCTGTAAACATAAAAAAAAACCTCTGGTTCACAAATTTGTTGGAAGGATTGAACGCTGTTCGATTTGAAACGGTAAACTAACATATTTTTACATTATATAAAAAATTCTAAAAAGTCTTTCATAGAATTCACTTTTAATAATAAATGTGATTTTTTTGCCTTGTACTTAACCCTAGAACACTAGTGTAAGTAAATTTTACGTGCGATCTTCATTTATTGATTTTTTTCTGGCCTTTCCCTTCCACCGATATACATGTATGATTTTGAGTGTTTCGACGCTTTTCTTAGTAGATTTTAAGCCAAGTGGTTTGCTTTTTTCTTCTACGTTTCATTTGTCTTGTTTCATGAAATAGAACTCACGAAGTAAATTTACGTGTGGCTAGTAATACGCAAAAATTTGCACACGTAAATTTTATATATCGCTAGTAATTTATAACTTTATTAAACACCTAAATTTTATGCGTGGCTTTAATACACGACTCCTCAAACGCACAATTTTAACGTAGTACTAATGATAAAGTCTTTATTTTAGTTCTTTATTTTAGTTAATGATTTAGTTTTTCTCCTATTCTTATTTCATATTGTGTTAAAGAAATGACCATATGACGCAAGTACTTAACAGGTAAAGAAATTCAAGAATTGATTTTGGAATCTGAAGATTGTGAAAGCGGCGATGACGTTGAATTTGATGAAGATAGTTGAATGACAGTGGTGCTGATCCAGATTATATTCCTGATGACAAAATAGAGATTGATTCTGATTTAGTGATTCCTTCCCCGATACACAAAATTGAGTGCAGTGGTGATATGGACAAAAGTAAAAAAAAAAAGAAAATTGAATTATATGTTCAAAAGAAAAGCAAAAAGACCACTAATATTCAAGAACTAAATAAATAAAGTCATATTATATTTTTGGATGCTGACTTAATAATAGGAACATATGGTTATGAGTAGTATACGAAAATTAATGATAACTCTAAACAGAAAACTAGCTCAAAAATATTGTTTGTGTTTGACCAGGTCCAGTTGCTGAGGCTTGATTTGTTATGGATCAATTGATTGTTTTAATTTGTATATATCGAATGCAGTAAATAAAGATTCAAAAAACACTCAATACACGACTTCGGTTCATTTCTGCTCACTCAAAAGTAGAAATCAACCGAAAGAAGACAAGTTATGCATATGTTATGGACAGCTCCCTAAATATTTTAAATTATGATGATCTGAGTCCCTTTTGGGAATATTAATACTAACTTCAGATTTACAAGATAATCATTTGTCGACAAAATTTATTTTGAAGTAACTTTCTGGTGGAAGGTATAGAACAGCATCCAAAGTAAATGTGGAAAAGCTATGTATGGAGAATACCAGGAGTCATATCCTTTTGTGAAGACATATATATGTATTAGAAACTAATTATTACGTAAATTTATTTTTCATTTGTGTAGATTATGTTGAATTTAAAAGGCTTACGACTTTCATTGTATTTAAAATCAACATTAATGTAATTCAAGCAAATAAAACGAATTTTACGTGAGCACGTACATTTTATTACGGCTTACATAAACACGCAAGTATATGTAATGATAACATGCTAGTATATATATATATATATATATGAGGAATTCCTCTATTTCTACAATGAATTGTTAATAAGAGTATATATTATATTATTCTAATTAGAGAAATACCTTTTGTTAAATGAAGAGGTTACTCTTTTTCTCATAATTTCAAATTAATAGTATATAGATGGATTTCTGTGCGCATAAATATATGTTTAAATCTGTAAAAATGTTGGAAATGAAATTGAATATATATTTTTTTTTAATTTGTGATACGTAAAACAGAAAAAAAAACATTTTAAAATTCATCATATTCAATTCACATCAAAAGATTTACTCACATAAAAAAAAATTCTGTGCGTCTTTTTTGATGCCTTTCTTAATTAAAATTGTATAACATGCTTTTATAATTTGTTTCAGATATCTTCATATTGATCGTATCATACATATTGTATATATATCTAGTATTATTTTTATTTAACATTTATTTAACCAATGTGTTTTAGAAAAAATAATTATTAAATCAGAATAACTTCAACAAGAACCAAAGTTCACAAATTCCTCATTCTTCAAGAAACTTTATCATTTTCTCAGCATTAGAAATTAAAGTAAAACATTTTGTTCTCTTGAGGTTTTATATATCCTGTATTTATTAGTAAACTCTTTTGAAAGAAACGTATGATGGAAAAATTATGTTTTGATCGTTTTAAAAGTGTGAGTATCCGAACTTACTATTATAATGTAGTCTTGCATGTTACTCTCAAATTGTGTCTAGTTTACTCTTAATACTTTTGAGTTAAGGAGTGAGGCTGACTGACATTCTTTATTGTGACAAATTAACTTCAACTTTTCAATTGAAGACTTCACGAAAAACAAATTTTTCAAATATTTTCAAAGGCTTGTAATGTTGAAATTGTATCGAAATTTAATGAAACAAAATGCATTAATTTATATCAATCATTTCTGTACTTGTTAGCAAATATACTGAAACTTTAACTATATAAAGTTTTACATATGCACAAATCAAACTATTCTTTACCAATAATTTTATGATTCAGTTAATTATCCCTTTGAAACATCTATTATCAGTAAATTAAATAAATATTTAATGCTTAGGTGATTTGTATTTGAATAAGGTGGCTGGATATTGAATTTTGATTCTCCCATTTTATAAACGTAGGAAATCACAAATTTACTATCACATTTATATCACCTTTTAATGAATCTAAATCATTTTACAAAATAATTGAAAAGCATCTACGATTTCAACATAGGAATTATATTTTAACATAGTTTTTGGCATTTGCACAACTCTCACTCAGTGTACTCAAAAGTTTCAAAGACTGATCGCCCACAGACCATTTAATCCAGAGAATATAGTTGCGAAGGTTATTCCGAAAGTAAGTTTCATCATTTTTTTTCCTCAAGGGAAATTTATTGCATAAAAGAATTAACCATCTCATTCTAAACTATTCACCATCCGATATTTACTGGTGGTCTTATTTTTTCCTTTCGATGACAATGATGCACACACACGCTTTACACACTAAAACGCGTAAAGCGTGTTTAAAGTCGGAATTAGTCATAAACAAATTCTATCACTGGATACGTGTGTCTGAAAGTTTTTGCAACATAATCTCCTCGAATTCATAGAGATAATACCATTTATAATTTTTTTTGTTATCTGGGCCCGTGGAACAGGCACTCTTATATTACTTTATGACTAAATAAAGACGTGATGAAATTATTTTTATCCCTTATTTTTCGGAAAGAAAAAACTTTACTTAGGATAAAATATAAATGAAAATCAAGTAAATTTCTTAATTTATGAATACTTCCTCTATTAAAACGTACACCAATACACTTTGTATTCAACTATCAAGAAGTAGTTTCTACATATTTTCAACAAACAATTGAAAAAATAAAGCGTCCTTCAAATTCCTTTCAAATGTGTTTAATGATACATATCTGTATCATTTGTTATATGTAAAAATAATTCAAATTAAGTTTGTACCAGTCTTGGTAGCATATTTACTTAATTGAAACATAGTTGTTTTATTTATCAGCTGTAGTTTCCTTGATAAATCTATTTAATTCAATATCGAATTAATTTGTTATTTTTAGATATTTATGAATACTTTATTTCATGTGTAATAATAAGTTAGGGAGATCAGTTACACAATTTTTCCAACCGATCAGCAATGTAAAAAAGAAATTGGAGTGAAAAAAGATGCTTTAAAGGAAAAAAAAAAACATTAAATTATATTTTTCTTCCAAAATTTATATTTTAGGAAAGAACTAATTTTGTTCTGCATTTGAGGATTCATTTGTTGCAATATTTTTCTATAAGTATAAGGATCTGCAGGTGGTGGTCTTTCATTGCTAACATGAAATGAGTTTTGTTACCTTTTATACCTTTTTTTTAAAAAATGAAACAAACTGGCTACAAATATATTCGGAAAATGTAGGAAAAAAATTTTAAAGCTGAAAAATCCATAACCCAAGAAAACTTTCATTTTGGCTTTTGTTTTCCATTTGTTGAATATCTTCAGTCTAATCTGCTGGATGTCTCATAGGAATTTCGAAATGCAAAGAAAGATCTCAACTTTCATCTGTTTCCCTGGATTTGAAATATAAAAAAGGAACTTTTGTTCTTTTCTTTTGATTTGAACTAAACATGGAATATTTTCTTTAGTAGAGTTCCACTATATATATATATATATATATATATAGCCGGATCCATCTTAAGGTATGAAGGTCTATAAGATATACTTTCGATTTGGAGTTTTTTTTTTTTTTAATTTATGAAAAAAGAATTGCTCAGAAAAATATTGACTGTAACATCAAAGGACAAAAATTCATAGACAGGTTGTGAGGGTATTTTATTCCACGCTTTGTTTACTGACCCTTTCGGATATTTTCATACATTTCTGTCATGTCATGCGATCTTCGCACGCTATCTCCAGGCTGTGAGCCAGCAGCTGTAGATAAGTGAACCTTTCAAAATTGATCAAAAAGTTTTAAAGAATTGAATTAAAGTTCTTATTCAACAACCATATAAATAGTAGTTAAAACTTCAGTTTTAGCTTTTGATACCGGTTCTAGCTGATTAGCTAGTCTGCTGTATTTAGATGATTTTTTTTTTTTTTTCAAATGCTGTTGTAAATAATTTATAATTTCTGTTGATGAACTCGGTTAATCATTTTAAGCCTTCTGATACAGTCACTGTGAATAACTACTAAATGTATACCTAAGTGAAAAGTAGTAAATTTTGTATTCTTTCAGACATTATTGTCTGTTTGAAAACATTGTATGAACTGTTGTTAAATAGTACATCTGAGAAATAAATTTTTTATATCAAAATTTGAGTTTAAAGAGTTAAAACTTAAAATTTTAAGATATTTTACTTTGTTTCACTTATTTTTAAAATTATTATGGTATTGTGAGCAGTCACCCAACTGACATCGGATGAGAATGGTTTTAAACATCATACAAGATCATCAGCAAATACATATTCCAAAAACAATGACAATTTATTAAGATTATTAAAAATATTTAAAATGAGTTATATGATTCCTAAGCGAACAACCTGAATAGATAAAAGATAACCTAATCAGCAATTTGTACTTATTTATCCATTTGAGCATTACAAACTGGCAGAAATTAATACAAACTGACGAGTAACCCGTGCATTCTTAAGGTTCACAGGCTGTCGTCCTCCATATTTTCATGCAAAATATAATAAGTTCAAGTAGATTGTAGAATAAAGAAAGAAAAACAAATTATTTTGAAAGATTTTTTTTTATTTTAACATAATATCCTTTCAGCTCAATACACTTTTCCCAGCGTTTCTCCAAATTTGTTAATCTTTCCAAAAGTAACATTCCGTTAAGCCCACTACGTAAACATTTGATACGTTTGAGTGTTTACTTCCTTGTTCGATGAGAGTTATTTTCTACGGGAACCCATTTGTAGAGTTAAGAAATAAAAAAATATATATAAATGGAAGTCAAATATAGTGAATACTATGTATGTTGTAACGATTCGAGCTTTAACACTGGACAGACCGATATTTTGAATCACTTAAATGACGTCATTTTGATCGCAATGAGAAATCGAGAATAAATGTTTAATTTTTAAAGCAAAAATATCATTATATAAATATAAAATAAATTACTTTAAGCAATCTAAGAACCTTGTAATATTTTTAAAAGGACAATGCCATGTTTCATAAAATAAAATACTGCTGTTTTCAGAAAACAAAAGGACATTGTATTCTTATCGAGCCTTTATTTATTATTGCAGCCTTTAACGTATGATTTACAACAATATAACATACATTTGATACCTTCCACAAATTTACTAATCACGTGAAGAACTTACTTATTTAATTTGTTTCCGAATCATGATCATTGGCGATGTTTATAACTCTTGGTTTTAGAACAGCTTAGAAAGTCCGCAGGTCTTTCCTTTGAAGTCCAATGTGACAATCTTAATTCGTTAATAAGGCTCAAAATAAAGGATTTTCAAGACATTTATGAAGATTTTCTTACTCTAAATAAAATCAAAAAAAAATTATAGCTGTAATACCTGGATCAGTGTAAGAAATTCAAGGCCCCAATCACTTCGCGGACAATCGGCTAAATTGGATTAAGTACATTTACACCATACTTAGTGAATTTCAACAAATTCACTGTTTTCGGGGAGTATTTTGGGATAATCAGCTATCTTTACGCTTCTGTACATAGTGCGAAAAGGAAAAGTTTTTTTTTTACACAAGATTACACAGGGAAGCAATAACATTTTTTGGTCTTTCATCAGACAAAGAGCTAACAAAGAGTTCACAAGCTTCTGAGATTTGATAAGAATCCTTTAGGAGTTGTATCTTTGTAATCAAGAGTAACTCCTTTGAGTAATTCCTCATGAGTAACTCCTTTAACTAATCATGAGTAACTCCTTTAACTAATCATGAGTAA
>BMAW01031810.1:0-16017 GCA_019974015.1 Nephila pilipes | reverse complement strand
TGGTACTTCAGTTACGTATTTATGAAAACTTTTGACAAGTATTGCGAGAAATTAAATAAAGATTTACAGGTGATTCTAGATAAACAAAAAAAAGTATAATAATTACAAATCCGTCGAAACATGAGTCTATGAATTGAACACAGTTCAAAATTTATAAGGGTGATGTTTAAACCACTATACCCGTTTAAACGTCTTACGGATCTGTGGAAAGCAATTGAAAAAATAAACTACGTTATATAAGAACTTGGAAAAGAATATGTCGAGATTCTGATATTTTAGAAATAATGTAAAGCTATTTTAAATAAAAAGGACTATCACACATATTATCAGAAGTGTTGTTGTACATTTTTTGTGGGCTTTGTTGAAAATGTTGTTTTAGAGTAGGAAGAATAATTGATGTCGGATATCATTAAAAAATGATACTTTCGACACAGAATCGTAGTTGTATTGCCTAAAATTATAACTGTAGAAAATTCATAATCTCTGGAAAGTTCGCTTTTTTTTCATTGAATACACAAAAAGTGTACATAACATAATTAAAAAATTTCGTGAATATCTAGAAGCAAAATAAGTGATGACGACATGCCACCTTTTTAAGGCAGGAATAATGCGCAGTGAAAATTTTCTTCTCAGTCATTCAAATAATCAATTTTATTAAATTTTCAAGTCAATTTTAAAAATTCTTTTTGAAGAACACTTCAACAGCACATATCGATAAATTTTATGAGTATCGGTGTTTCGAGGATCGTTGTGGTTCTTCGCAACTGCACACTTACACATTTTCTTTCTTTCTCTTTTAAAGCAGTTAGATTTGTCGTCGATCAAACAATAGATATTTTACTCTATTTAAAATTCGACATATTTTTTTTTTAAATTTTTGATGCTCCTAAAGACCCGCCGTGTAGCCGGAGTTGATAAACGTAAAATTTGTCGAATCTCAAAGTCCTCTGGCGTAGTGTGGAAGTTAGTAGAAATCGATTCCTGCTCAGGTTTGCTCTAGTCACTTGACCGTGTTTCAATATTGCGATGTCCGTCGTTAATAATCCTCGTTTTGCTTCTAGTGTAATGCAAATAAAAGCAATCGACTAATCAAGAATCTGCTGGAAAACAAAAGAAATCATTGAAAAGAAATTAGAAAGAATTTTTTTTCGGAAGTATCTCCGAAGAATTATGAATAAATTTTGAGCTTAAACATCATTGGTCCAAATTTGAATAACGAACGTACAAAAAAACCTAACAAACTTTCAAATTCGTTTTATAACGTAAAATTGTAAAGAGTTTCCTTACAGAAAATAGTTAGGTTATTACATATACACATAAAACTTCAGAAACTCAATTTTTTTTACGCTTACTACTGTAATAGTTTCTATCGAAACATATAAACTCTTTTTGGCTATTCGTTAAGACAGTTAGTTTCGTGTTTGGTGATTTATAACTGCAACTGTAACCCTAATTCAATCATTTTTCAACGAGCAAAATGAGGCCATCGAAGAAACACTCATAGTGGGTGTCCACTATATATATATATATATATACAGAGAGAGAGAGAGAGAGAGTCTTGAATAATAATGTTATTGTCGTTTAAAGGAAACGAATAAGTGGATCTTGTTTGAGTTTAATCAGTTCAAATGCTTTCTTTAATCTTTATAGTATAATACTTCGTTAATATTTGAAGCTAATTATTTTTTATAACATGCCAGCCATGAAGAAAGAACCGGAAGGGGTTGATTGACTTAACACATCCAGAGAAAAGAGGAGAAAGAGAACATAAAATTAGGCAGACAGTATATATATGCAATATGAAAATGTGAAAATCTGCGAAAAGTTGTGTTTCGCCCCCCACACGCACACACACACACACACACACACATATATATATATATTCCTTTCTATGATTAGAAATAGATACGCTTTATGAAAATATTTAACATTCACTTTTAGATTGATTGATTGCTTATGAACAACGTACTGAGGAGTTACACGAGGGCTAATGGCGACGGATTTCGTAAATTTGAGCTGTAGTCACGTGACGAGGACTACACCTGACATGGCAACTCCCTCTCCAGACTTCCACACTATACATTTATGAGGAATTGAGGAACGAACATAAGCCGTTCTATACCACGGTTCTTCAGTGACAACAAGGTTCGATTCTAAGACTATATATATATATATATATATATGAATTCCTATAGTATTGGATTCAGAATGAAGAGGACACATTCTGTTTTGAATAGAATTATGCGTATTCGGCAGAATTTGAGTCCCACATTCATGGTCAACAGAAATTTTCACCAATACCGAGATCTTCATTTATTGCACTTTATTTCTCCAATATGTGCATCGGATGGATAAAATACAATGATCTTTATACAACAGTCTAAAAGTTACAATATGACATAAGAATTGGCCTCGGTAATAATAACCAAAATTGGATAAAAATTGGGATATACAAGTAAATGTCGCCAATAAGCTTACTCAATTTTCCAATTATAATATAATATGAAATTATATAAACAGATTTTTTACATTCTAAGAATTACCACACAAAAAACTGCAAACTCTTTTACTTAACCATCCTTTGGATTCCAATCCGAAGTGTCTGGATATTGAGAAAAATGCAATTGAGGTATTATAGTAAAATCACTCTATGTAGTTATTCATGATATAATTATACTTGACACGAGCAAAATATTTTGTGATTTAATCCTTTTTTTTATCGTTTATTTTTAATCATATCGAATGTTAAAAGAAGTAGATGAATAGTGTTTTTATTTTGATACGTCACACAAGATGTTTCGAACATTAGGTTGTAGTGTACTTATTTATCGACTGGATGTGCCTCCGCAACTGTAGATGGTCCTTTAATTACCCTGCTGAGCATGTTTTCATCAATCCGTAAAGAGTAAATTAATTTGTGCAATTTTTTGATAGATAAAATCTTCATAGTGAGTTTGATTTGGATAGATTGGACATCACATCAGATAAGAACGGAGTTGCCACTATGCGATTGCGGGAATCCAACGGTCACGGAGGTCATTTAGTGTTTGGAATTGCTTCCATCTTGTCTCCGGTATGAATTTCGGTTTCACTAAAGACTCTTTGAAAGAATTTGAATCCCGTCAAATCTATCGGATCACAATGTTCTCGAGAGGGAATAAGGAGAGTGGTGTATTAGATCAGATATCTCCTTCGGCACTTGACAGTGATTTTAAAATTGTCAACGGTTTTCTTGCGTTTTAAGAGGAAAGAGCTCATGGGCAAGAATATATGCTGGTATAACATTTTATAAAAATTCTTATTTTATTATTTGCCTCACAAGGGGCTATTCTTTTATTTGGATCACTTTAGGAGTACCAGATCACTTCAAAATTTTCAATCGCTTGCTTCAATTTTAATTACATTTAGCTTATATATGTTTAATATGATAAGTTATCGTTTGCTTTAATTTAATTGCATGTATCTGAAATATATTCAATTTAATAATTTATTGTTTGCCTTAATTGTAATTACATTAATCTTAAAAATACTCAGTTTAATAATTTATCGTTTCTTTTAATTTTAATATCGGAAAATTTTACTATAATCAATTCCTCGATATTTCATCTCGTTTACTTTAATTCTTATATCTGATGGAGCAATTTTATAACAATTATAATAATTCGGGATAAAAACCAAAGTTTTTATATGAATATTTCACTAACATATTTTTTTCAGGTCGAAGTGAGCAAGACAACAACAAAGGTTGGCATTTATCCGCCACGCTAGCCTTGATCCCGAAAGATTTATCGATCCAAGTGCTGCTGCAGCCAAAAACAAATTATTGAAATATTAGTTAAAACTTGACGCAAATGTCTAAATATTCCATTGCTAGATGAGCGAGAACGATTCCCAAAGTTTCAGAGCTCTTGCTTGATGGGAAGTAGGTTAAATTAACGATTGAAAATTGGATGACACACTGATACACACACAGACAGACACATATCGATATACATAAAAACGTTGTAAAAACCCCTTTGGGTGGCTAAATCTGTACTTTGCAAAACTTTTCATAGAACATTTTTATATTTTAAAAATTATTTTTATTTTAAGGAAAAAGAATATCAAAGAGCGTTCTGCTTAATGTAATTCGACGCTTCGATTTCATTTGTTATTGCTTTTCAATCAGATCGCATAAAACTATGTCTTAAAACAGACGATTCATGCAACATACAATTATGATTTATTATTTCATGTGGAAAGTCAATGTACAATAACAGTTTTACCCTTTAAATTTTAAGACTTATGCTTTTACTTTTCTTGGTACACAAATAGTGAATGTTCATAAACTAACTTACTTTTTCTATTAACTGATTACTTTGAAAAAGATTATTTAAACTAAAATTAAACATATGAAATTTCATTTTTTCTCAGCTTCTAGTCTCTGTTAGTTACATAAATTTTGCTCAAATGTTACACAGCGGTTTTTGATGCACATTTCACTTGTGAACTTGGATTAATGTCTTACAAACTGACAACCGTTTCTTGAATTTAGCGTAGGAAAAGAATTGAGATTATAATCGCTTCTATACTATCTTATTGTAACTATTAAGGGCTAAACTCCTTACGAATTATACGCGGTTTCCATTGGAGACCATCTATGTTCAGGCAGACAGCATCCATTTGATTTGTACGAACTTCACAATCTCATTAAGGGAATTCATTTATGATATACACTAGAGCATAAAATAGTATTTCTTTTCCTATTGTTATTTATATAATGTATGGCATTTTATGGAATGCAAGTTAGAGTCTAATTCCATGTCAACAATATGTGAGTGCATGTGTGTCAATTTCCCTAGATGACTGAGGTCAAATCTAAATTTTCGCGAGGAAAGGCAATACGGTTTTCTCATAGGAATTATAAAGAAAATAAATTTTTTAAACCCCTCAGTCATTCCTGTTTAGGTTAACGTCGTGAAACATTCGAAGCAATTCAAACGGGCTCATTTGCTTTTGTATTTGAAGGACGGTTGAATGATTTAAGTACCTATAATGTTCACCAGTAATTTATCAAATGCATTGCATATTAATAATTACAGATTTTAAACGTTATTTCCCTCACGTGATAAATAATATTAATAAAACAGTAAGGGAAATAACTAGCGATATTTACATATGAAATCAATTTTCTTGGGCAGAAGTTTTACAAACGTTGATTTTTACTGATTGATCCCTTGCATAATGAGGTAAATTTTTTTTTTCACTGGTCATTATCTGGTAACGTATTAATTTTTGTAGTTTTCTTCAATTGTCGCTCATTTTAACATAAAAATATTGGCAGCGAACTCGCATTCGGGAATTTTCTTTGAGCTTTCGTACCACCAAAGACCCGCCGTGTAGTCGTGGCTGATGCACTTTAATTCTGTTGGGCCCTCATAGCCCTCCCGCGGTTTGTGGGGAAGATAGGAGAGGGAGGTTCTAGAACAGGAGTCGTCCTCATCACTTGACTGAGGTTAAAATGTCAGAAAAATGCAGATGTTAATGTAATAATCAAACGCAAGAATTGGAAAAGCTCAGGAATTTCATTCTGTCCTTGTTTAGGTGATATTCAGCTACGAAAGTAGTTATGTTTTAATCATAAAGGTAGCAAAGCAGAGTTGTGGAAGAAATACACAGGAAAGGAATACTTAAGCAACAATGTAAATTTCAAGCAAATGGGCATGAAATTGCAGAAATGGGGTTATTGCGATAAGTACAGTGAACACGCAATTAAGTAGAAAGGTTATGTGATTGCAAATATCAAGAAGAAAACGTCATACGGGAATGTACGCAAAACAAATGTCGGTCGGTTTGTGCAGCTCAAGACAGCGATAATAAGAAAGAAGGAAGGCGCAGTTAAAGACATTCGCAGCAAGAACGAGTGAGTTCTTTCGTGAAATATGGCTTGAAGAAATCGCCTGGACAACTTCACGTGTGAAAGAATGATCGGAAAGCTGCAAGAGGTGCGAAGTGTGACCATTGCAGCTGAAGAGTTCGGAATGAACAAAAGTGTCTTTTCGTACGCTTGGAAAGCCTCCCAAACCGTATGTACGGCTATTAGAAAGGTTGGTGATGGTCCCCCAAGAACACAACTGCAGTGGATGACCGATATATCATCCTGTAAGCGAAAAGAGCCCGATACCATTCAGCAAGCGCCATATCTCAGCAATTGTGTACATCAACAGGGCGACAAGTGTCGTCGTGAACTGTGCCAGACGATTTCAAAAAGTTAGCCTATTCCTTCGACGACCTGAACGTTTTATGACTTTGAAAGTTGGATATCGGTGGCATCGTTTATGAAAGGGATATTGAGCACAAAAACTGGACCTGTCATCAATGGAGTCGAGTCCTCTTTACGAATGAGAGTCGATTCAATGCCACGAGTGATTCTCAACGCCAGTTGATTTGGATAGAGATCGGGCAGAGTTTCATCCCATTAATATCAAGGAAAGAGGCTGTTACGATGGTCCTGGAATTGTCGTCTAGAGAGTGATTATGATGAATGGGTGGACTGAGCTCCACAATTTTGACAGCGATTTTGTAACCAAAGGTAGCTGTTGTGAGGAGGTGATCCTTCCCCATGTGCGTCTGTTCCGAAATGCTACTGAACCAGGATTTGTTTTTATGGATGACGATGTACGGCCACATTTGACTGCTGAAGTTCATGAGCAACTGGAAAATGAAGACTTCACTCGAATGGATTGGCCAGCGTTCTCCCTTAATTTAAATCCCTTAAAACATGCTCGTAATGCTTTGAGAAGACGCCTTTCAGGACTATTACATACTCCGGGGACCACACAAATTCTGAAATTGATGCTGATTGAGGAATTAGCACTTTTACCTCAAGAACTGTTGGACAGTCATGCGCTGAAATAGGGAGACGGCGCGAAGCAACCATTGTAGTAAGGGGAGGGCACACCCCATACTGAGGAGCGTCTGCTTGTTGTTCTTCTTATTGGACCGACGATCCTGTGTAACGATAAAGTTCAATAAAGTAATTTCTTTTGTTTGATTCCATACATTTCGCATTGTATTCATTTTTGAAGCACTATGCTTTCGTCATCATTTAAGTACAAAATGTTGTCCCTCATTTCTGAATTTTATGTCTCTCAGATTTCTCGGTCAATTATGGTATTAAAAAAACACCTAATAATTAAGCTTTGCCCACTCGTGTACTCTTTTCTGTGTTGTTAAGGATTTCTATAAATGATATTATAAATCAAAATTTAATTCATTCAATTTTATAAAATTCGGGTTTTTCACCTTTTTTTAGTTTAATTTACTCATTTTATGTTTCGGTCATCCAAGTCGTGCTTGTTTGTTACTGAATATATTACGCATGAACGAATAAAAAAAGAAATTTATAACTGATGGAAGACTATTGGGTATTCAAACTAATTGGCATTCATGGCATGAGTTAACGAAGAAATTTCAATAAGGAATTTCATAATTCATTTTTTTATTGTTTACCAATTTTTCTTGCAAAATAATCTAAATCATTGTGAATATTATTTTATTAATTAAACCATTCATTTAATTACATACATTGCATTTTTAATTCAAAGCAACCCTCCAAAACTACAAAATATCCTATGGATTAAAATAACACCTGGATACTTGTAACTAAAATTTTGTGCTGTATACAGTTTTAATATTTTTCACAATCAATGTTACAATTTTTAGTAAAATATTATATACCACAACGAAAGATAATAAATTGAGGATATATAACGTTATAATTTTGAAGGTTTAATAGAGCCATTACACGAAAGTCGTCAGTTGATTGCTACATATATAATATTTGTAGAATCTAATTAGGATTAGTAATGGAAGTATTATCCAACTCATTGAAGATTATAATGGAATGCGTTAGGATTGAGGTATGAAATAAAAGTAATTAAGATATTTGATTTATATTTAATTTAAGAACATGGTTCAAATGAATTAATAACAAAGCAGCATGATCTATATAGCTACACTCATGAAATAGTACATTTAAAAATACTTAATTGGAATAAGTTCTTACAATTTTAAACATCCAAAACTATATGTGCTTAATTTAATATCAATACGAAATCAACATTAATGTGCGTTTAAATCTTTTACGAGATAAACAAAAGCAACGTGTTTTTCGGAAGACTTTACGATTGTTCTAAATAATTGTTTCCTGCAGAATTAAACTCCGAATGTTCTCCTTCGTAACGAGATTTCACACAGATTCCTACTCCACAATCTGTAGACGAATCTGAAATTTTAATATTCGTTTATTCCTGGCACACATTAAACACGCAAACTTCTATGGCAATGTGATAACTTAGAAATATAGATTTAAGTAAAATGCGTGCGAAATTGTGTTTCGATTGCAATATTTCTAATGAATTTTATAGAACTATAGAAATGCTACATAATATGTGTTTTATGCTGGATTAAATTTACCAGTTCTTCAGCCGCCATTGAAATCGTGTTTTAAAATTAGGAGTCACCTTTTGAGGAATTGCGATACAACCAATTCTGCTTTTACCCGAACCTTAGTACGATTTTGATTTAAAACGAATTACAAAATAAATAAATAAATAAGAAACAAATAATAAATTATCTTTTTATTCGACTTATTTTGACCTAATTTTGACTTAAGTAATAATTTTTTTAAGAAAAAAATGCTTTAATTTCATTTTTATAATTGTAACATTGGAGACGAGGAATGTAACGCGATTTCCTTTAGTGAGAATTCTCCGAATTTTATAGCCTCAATATAGAATTTTAACTGCATTTTGAGTTTGTGTTCAAAGAGAAAAATTGTATGTTTTGATTTGAGATTTGAATGATACGTTTCAGACATACCAAAACAAATCTCAGAAAAATTTATTTGCACAAATGGTTTCTCTTCAATACAAAGAACGAGGAAAACGAGCGAGCCTAAGTTTAAATCATTGTTTCTTCATTATCTATTTTTTTCCTATGTTTTGGTCAAATATCCTGTGAGGGATGTGATGTATATGTTTATTAATTTTGCATTTAAATCAATAAATGGTAAGTAATAGCGATGTCCTTAGATCTTGGTCTACATGAAGGTACCGTAAGAACTACCAAGGAAAATTGAGGCTGCTACTAAAATGGTGGTATGTTCTGGAACAAAGTTAAGTGCTAAATCCTCCTTATATACAAGAGTAATGTAAAGATTTTAAGAAAATAGGAAAACTCATGGTTTATTGCATTATTTTTTGATATTTTAACACTGGAATTAATCACATACTTTCCTATAGACGCAAATTTTTTTTACAAGAATTAATTTTACACGTATTCGTTAGGAGACGCATATATCATGTAAAAACCGAATTAGGTGTCATTCAGTCTAACTTTGGAATTTCAAAGTCATTCAATATTTGTCTAAAAAGATCTTTGATTTCAAAATCAAATACTGCATTTTCTTTATTAACCTAAGTGGAATATTGCAATTTTAATTCCACATTCTTATACTGCCTTATATCAAAAACTGCACAGCCATTTGCATTATAATTATGTTGCTACTATAACTAGAAGACTTTCGTCAATAATATGTAGCTTATTCGTTTATATCGACTGAATATTTTAAATTGCAGAATTATTGAAGTTGATTCGCATCGAATCTCGTTAATTTTCATTCTGGATCAATTACTGAGAACTATTCAAACATTCAAAGGTCATTCAAACCGCATCGCATGTGTATATTTTATTCTACCTTTATTTTCTAAGAAAATATGTGGTTAAATGAGACTAAATTGCTCAATTGGTCATTGGACTTATATAAAGTACGATGAATGGTACAATTTAGTTAACAATTATTCTTCTTGAGAAGGATTTTCCTACCTGGAAGATTATATTTTACAAACATAAAGCTGCTTCCTTACCATTTGTTATACTTTGCAAAGGCCCTTGTCAACAACAACGACAGAAGTTTAAACGATATAATAATTACCCTTAGAGAGATTTTACACCTGTCAATTTTAACATACTTGTCAATTTTAGTGTGGTTCGTAAAGGACGCAGCAGAAAGCGTATGGTCAACTTTTCTTTGGATCCAATTCACCAGGGTTCGAAACGCCGCCGTCACTCCAAGTTTAAATATCCTTCCTCTCCATGGGATCGAAAACCACTACCAACCGAAATAGTGACTCGGTACTTGAACATTAGATGGAAGCAGAGTCCAAACTATTAGTTTCAAATGCCACTGACGCAAAACATTAGCTTTTTTGTGTCTAATAAGACAATCACACAAAAATATCACAGCTAGTGATATTCCTGCTACGACGCACGTTTTGAGAGACCCGCTAATGAACTAGTGAGTGCCCATGATGACAAATGGAAACTGTTCAAAGCAAAACTCAATGCGACAGAGAAGGGATGCATATCAATTACATTACGGGCTAAAAAAAAGTGACCTTCTCTACAAATATCATTCATAATGTTTCTTTTTGCGTTATCTCGATGATACAGGAGGGTGAGTATGCAACGGCTTTCTTGAAGAATCACGAAAGGAGTTACAATGGCTTCATAATTATCCCGAAATGTAAGTCTCTTTTAGCTTGGCTGGTAAAAGAGCAACAAAAATGAACCAGTCAACCTTTCTTCGGACTCAATGGACCAGAGATCGAAACAGCCGCTGTCCACTAAGGTCAATCAATTACACTCTTTTCCCTTGTACGAAGTAGAAAATCATTCCTCTGTGTTCTTCGAAGAAAACGTCTACAACGAAACTCCAACACTAATAATTTGCAATTATACTTCCATGTAGTACTTTTAGATAATATATGAGATTTAAAATAAATGTTAAATATATTTTACATTGTGTTTCTTTGCAATGATTTTTAAAAAATCCAAGGAAAAATTTACTAATGGTATGATAAAATGTTATCATTACAGAAAGAGAATCGCACATGTGATATATTTTTTTATCGTACATGATACTGAAGAAAAGATTACTTCTGTTTAGCGAATTTTATATATAAGTATGTATATATTCAAAATGAACTTTCAAACAAAATTAACTTAACAAAATTATTTAACAAAATTAATCCGTTAACTATTTTTCCATCCTCGTATATGTAACGCATTAGAAGATAATACATCATATTAAGATCTAAATATGTGGCTTATGAAGATAATTTTCGTTGCTGGGTATATAGCTTTGGACAAATAAATGTGACATACTTTAACGAAGTCTCAAAGGTTTTGATAATTGTTTAAATTACCGTAGATTGATTTCGCCAAATTAGGGAAATTTCGTCTAAGTATATACGAGAAATGCTCCTCCTAGAATTGAAAGTGTTATTAAACATGTAATTATTAACAACACAGTTAGAGGGGGCACAAGGGCTATTTTAATTTTCAGCCTCTGTCAAGTGACAAGGACAACACCCGAAAAAGCATCTCTCTCTTCAAAGTGCCCCATTACGCAAATGAGAGGACTCGGAGACACGACAGATTGAACGTGCATCAGCCTCTCCTACACAGAGGATAGGTGGGGCTCTTGAGAGACATTAGGGCTCGAAGCCACGAAAAGGTGGCAAGAATACCGGCCACAAGTTCGGGACCATGTCGTATTACACCACATTGGAAAACTATTGCTAATCGATGACACAAGAGAGAGCATTTTATCTTCAAACTTCTACTCTATCTCAATTTTTGATCAATGGACATGCATTTGGGAATTGAAAAGGCTACGAGATAGTTCTATATTATCGAAAATGGAAACTCCTTACAAAGATAAAACTTTCTACAATCAACAAATATATATATAATATCGATTACAATTTGCTCAAAATTAAATATTTATTTATAGTCTATTTACATTAATATAAAACTCAATTAACTATTCATACTTCAAAAATAAGGAAATAGAGGAGGTGCCCGGATACACCATTCCCGTTTTAGCATCTAAATGTTAACAAGCTTTCCATATTGCTCGACATGGGAAGCTAGCAATCATACATGAGGGCATCCTCTTTACAATCGGCCCTGTTACGCGGCGGATCTCAAATGGAATCACGACTCGAATGCACGACTCGTTAAAAACAACTTTTACCATGATATCATGACCGTTAACCTATGGCAACTCCGACCACTACAAAAGAAAAGAAGAGATCAGGAAGAATATTTTAAAATCAAGGATGTTGAAGTAAGATGTATCTTTTTTTGATCACTACTGATACGTCCTTAAGCTGAAGAATTAAGAGTTGAGAAATTCAAATCTTTCATTATGAATGAACTTTATAAACTTTCTGATATATTAGGGAATTCAACGTTTATATTCGGTTATAAATATAAAATTGGTTGCAGGTGTTCATAAAAAAGTTAAACACAGGAATCGGAAACGCTCACGACCTTCAGTTTGCTCTTGTTTACATGATATTCAGCTGAAGAAATTTGATACAGTCATGGAGAAAGTAAAGCAGAATTCGAGAAGAAATACACTAGTGTGCAAAACGTAACCAACAATGTAAGTGTTTAGAAAATAGTCATTAACTTGAAAAAAAAGAAGTTATTGCGATCAGTACAAAGAACAAGCAATCCTGTAGAAACGCGATGCGTATACAAATATCAGGAACAAAAAGTCATAGGTGACGTGAGTGCATGCAAAACGAGTGAGGTTGGCGCGCTCAGCTCAAGACTACAATAAAAGGTAGAACGGAGGCACAATTAAAGACATTTATTGCAACTGCGTTCTTCCGTGAAATATGGATAGAAAAAAATAACCTGTACGACTTCACACGTGGCAGAGTAATCGGAGAGCAGGAGCAGGGCCATCGTTAAACCAGTGTAGCTAATGACTTCGAAATCAACAAAAAAGTCGTTTTTTGCTCTTGGAAAGCCTTCCAAACCATAGGTTTAGATGTTAGAAACGTTGGTGATTGCCGTCCTAGGAAAACAACTGTAATGGATGACAGATATTTTGTCCTGCAGGCGAAAAGAGACCGATACGAGTCAACAAGTGCCATCGCTCAGCAACTATATGCAGTAAAATGGCGACAAGTGTCGCGATTTACTGTGGCAAGATATCTTCACGAAGGTGGCAAATTCGCCAGTCGTCCTGAACGCTGCATCCCTTTAAAGAAAGGAGCCGTTCAGAGTGGTGTAAGGAGAACAAAAACTGCACATCTCGTCAATGAAGTAGTGTTCTCTTTACGGATGTAAGTCGTATCATTTCCACAAGCGATTTTCAAAGCAAGTTAAATTTGAGAGAGGACGGGACACAGTTTCATCCCAATAGAATTAAGGAAAGAGACATTTATAGTCCTCTTTCCTGGAGTTGTCGTCTGGGGAGGCATTATGCTGAACGGGAGAAATACGCTTCATGTTTACGGCGGAGGATATGTAACTGTAGGTAGCTCTTGTAAGTATATAATCCTTTCCCAAGGGGGTGTCTTCAGAGGTTCTATTCGACCAGAATTTCGTTTTTATGGATGCCCCTGCATGATCATATCGGACTGCTGATATTAGCAGCTAGTGGAAAGTGAAGATATCACTAGAATGTATTGGATATTATTCTCCAATGATTTAAATCCCATAGAGCAAATGTGGGTGGTTTTGTTGAGAAACCTTGCAGGCCCATTGCATCCTCCCTAGAGCACCAAACAAATGAAACATGTGCTGATTGAGGACTATCAAACAATCTGGTGCTGAGTATGGAGAGATGGTGCGAAGCAGTTATTGCAGTAAGGAAATGGCATATCACATACTGAGGAACAGTTATTTGCTGTTCGTCCTCTTGGACAAACAGTCATGTGTAACGATAGCATTAGTTCAATAAAGTTTATTTTTGTTTGATTCCATACTATATGCATTGTATTCTGTTTTGCACAACTCTGCTTTCTTCATCGTTTAATTATGTAATGTGGTCCATCATTTCTGAATTTCTTGTCTCTCAGATAATTTATCGTGCAATTACGGCAAATAATAACACCTCTTGCTAGAGCTTTGCACGCTAGTGTAATTTCTCCCGTATTTTTTCTGTGTTGCTAAAGGTTTTCCGAAAAGTGGTATTACAGAGCAAGAACGTATTGACAACATATATGTTCCTAGATATAAACACGTATTTCTTACAGAAACAGGGCAGACCAATGCAGGATTTATCCTAAGAGGGACAATAAAAAAAGGTATAATCAAAAGAAAATCTTGGTCAAGAGTCTTCATTGCACTAAAGCCTCAATGTGCTAATTGATTGTTGCACATAAAATAAGCTTAAATCAAAGTCAACACGTGGTATGAAATGGAAGTTAATGGATTCATTTTTGAAACTGGTATCTTCTTCTTCTTTTGACCGTGGCTGAAAATGTATTTCATTCAATTCGATAAAAATAGGGAATTTCCTCTATGGCGTTTATGTTATTCATTTTCTGTTTATTCAAACTTATTTGAATACATACCATTAATTAACGATGAATTTTCTATTTCATTAAGGAAGTTTGTTGTTCATTTGTTTATTTTTTAATTTTTTTTCCAAATAAAAATAAATCATAGCGAATATTATTTTAATAATTAAATCATTTTTTAAACATATACATTGCATTATGAATTAAAAAAATATATACGAAACCTCATAGTGATTAAATACAACCAATGCATTTTCGATTAAAATTTCGTGCTGTAGAAGCTTATAATACTCGTTATAATTAAGGCTACATTTTTCAGAAAAAGAATTTCTAACACAAAGAAAGTTAATAAATTTAGGATATATCAGTGTTATAACGTATTAATTTTCGACTTTTAATAGAGCCGTAATAAAAAAGGCGTCACTTATGTTATTTGCTACAAGAAGAATAGGTATGAAATCCAAGTATTGTTTATAAAGCAATTGTATTCGAATTCCTTGAAGATTGTTATGGAATAGAATCTGGATAATATGTGAAATTCAAAGAAATTGAGATATCTTATTTAATTTAAATTTAATATTATAGTTCAATATTGCATTAATAGCAAAGCTGCATGATTTATCTAACTACTCTTATGAAATGATACACTGAAAAATAATTAATTTGAATACATTCTTACAATTGTAAACATCCGAAACTATATGATGTCCATTTATTCTTAATTCGAAATGAAAAAGAATGCATCCAAAGCTTTTGGGAGATAAACGAAAGTAACGTGTTTTACCAAACTACTGTTTTCATTTTCAAACCAGCCTTCATGATTGTTCTGCAAAAATGTATACCGTAGAATTTAACACAAAATATTCTGCATTGGCACGTGGTCCTTAATCTTCCAAAATCATTTCGTGTCCACCCTCTCTGTAGAATGATATGAAGTTTTATTATTTGTTTATTCTTTGCATACATAAGATACGTACAATAATTCAAAAGCTT
The DNA here is from genome assembly GCA_019974015.1 of Nephila pilipes. Taxonomy (NCBI): domain Eukaryota; kingdom Metazoa; phylum Arthropoda; class Arachnida; order Araneae; family Nephilidae; genus Nephila; species Nephila pilipes. Next base: position 655 of record BMAW01031810.1, on the reverse strand, counting down.
ATTCAAATTCTATTCTTCCTTCTTCCGATTCAAATATGCATAATGGAAACAGTCCAAAAATACCCTACAAAACATGTTTCATTATACCTGATGTTTCAATGTCATTTTAATCTACATTGAAAAAGGCGAGAAATTATCATTATCAAAATATCAGCAGCATGACTTTGTACTTACATAACCAAGGAAAATTAATTTTCTTTCTAAATGATCACAAATACGCTTTAAATAATTAAATCATTTATTTAAATATACTTATTGATTTATGAATTAAAGAATAAAAACCATCATCAATAATTTTTAAAAACTGTAGTGTTTTGGATTGACAATTTCGTGTAGTAGAAGATTTGTGAAATAAAAGCTATATCTTACAATCAAAGGTTATTTACCACCAATAAAGGTATTAAATCGATGTTATATATGTGGCATAAGGATATTTCGTAATTATTGACTAGATTCCATACTATCTCGGAAAGCTTCACTTATGGTGATAGCTTGATATAGACTAAAGATAGATACCTGAGCATTATATTCAATTTGCGATGGGTTAGTTTCGTTCATTTTTTTTTTGAAATATTTTATGGTTTATGGTGAAGGTAAACAAGTAATCTAAATAAGACACTTAGATAATTTATCTTTAGTTTAAGATAAAGCCTTA
>BMAW01031798.1:122324-144769 GCA_019974015.1 Nephila pilipes | reverse complement strand
AAATGTCCAAATATCGTATTGTTAGGCTAGTGAGAACGATTCCCAAGATTTCAGATTTCTAGCTTGATGGGAAGTTGGTTAAATTAACGATCGAAAATTTGATGACACACACACACACACACACACACACCAAGTGAAATTCAGAAAAACGTTTTAAAATAGTGAGTATTAGATCAAATTCACGCTTTCTAAAATTCTGTAGTGAAATTTTTTAAAATTCTGTAGTTTCAAGGTTTATTTGAACAAATCGATTTCATTTATTAAAAATTACAAACTTTGTTATTTAATTTTCTATTTACCTAGTTTTCTTTTCTTTTTTTACAAACGTTTCTCATCTTCCTTTTTAAAACAATATTTATTCTTTTCCTCCTTTTACCTATTTTTTTTCTGCTCTATTTTATCATTATACATATTATTTATTTCTATAATATTTAATTATTTGCTTATACTGATTTGCTTTCTTTATTTAATTTAATATGCTTATAAGGTTTATTTTGTACCCTTTCATTAATAACTTAATTGAAATTAATTTTTCTCAGCATGTCTTATAGAATATATAAAGTTTATTTTGTTATATATTATACATTGGTTTGATACAAAGCACATTCATTGGATAACGGTTCCTCACACATTTTTCCCTTCATGTATCATTTTGAACTACTTTATGGTGTTATATGATTGGAGAGCCTCGCCTTGTAAATAAACAGCAAACATTTTAAATTACCATTGATGTATACAACATATAGAGGTGTAGTGAATAAAAAATCATCAGAAGGAGATACTGGACGTGCTATATATATATATGTGTGTGTGTGTGTGTGGTGTGTGTGTGTGTGTGTGTGTGTGTGCGTGTGCGTGTGCGTTTGTGTGTGTGTGTTGATAGGCGATAGAAGGTTAATGTGATTATAACGCATACAATAATAGTGCAAGAGAGATAAATTATCATCGGATTGATGAAACATACCATAACCGGTCAAAAGACTGGTTATGAACTTTTGCATTGAAAATACGCATATCATCTAATCGCTTTTACATATTTGGCTTCATGACTTTTTCTGTTAATTATAAGCAGTTAATACTGTGGTTTTTTTTTTTTTTTTTTTTTTTTTTTTTTTTTTTTTTTGAGTAATACGTGTCATATACCGTTATCTACCACAACCGGTCATTTGATCGGGATAACAATTTATTGCTTTATAAAGTTATTGGATCAGAAATTACGATGTACATTCAACGTATTGCATTTTATAGTTCATTACAATAAAACTATATTTGGTGAAGACATGACCGATCAAATAGCGAGGAAAGCTACCACAAAATCTACGTCTTACATATGGCCACTCCAAGTATTTCTCAATATCCTTGATTTAGCTGGCATAAATGTCTGATTTTTGTACAAGCAAACGACAGGAGAAAATATCTCGAGACAAGATTTTTTACTCCAGTTAGCAGCAGACCTTGCCTCCGATTTTCGAGAAGCTCGTAAACAACCATAGGAAAGAACACAAAACGATCGATGCCTTAATCTATTGTAGATTCTTATCAACGTAAGACGTGTCAAATAGGATATTGTAACGAAAATTAATCCTTCAAAATTTGTTCTAAATTTGAGAAATATGTTTGTTGAAAATGCACAATAGAGACACCCTGTATATGTGAAAAATGCGACGAATAATGAATTAAAAAATTCTTATTTTTTGTGTTTGTAATAGAAATTGACAATATACAATTTTATAAAGTTAATTTGTTTTATTTCCTTCCTTACATCCATATTTCGTATATTCAATCAGGATACCCTAAGTTCGGTAATTTGACCGGCTGTGGTAGAAATAGATATGTATTAAGTGTTGATATGTTTAGTGTTAAAGAGATATGGAGATCTTTCAAGTATGGCCTTTGTGATTTCGGACCAAGTTGGTTCCCACTCCTTACAGTGTACTTCAAAATATAAGATAATTTACCACATACTATAAGAAAAAATTTGTAAATGTTGAAAGAAAAAAGTTGAAAATTACCAAAATTCAACATAACTTGATTTTAACAAGCTTCATTTAACTTTAATGTTTAGTAACGTTAATAATAATATACAAATGTAAAATAGTTCAATATTCGGAGACTAGAAAAATAATTTTAAATTATTTTATCCTGTAACAAAAAAAAAAAAAAAAAAACTACTGATTATATTTTCATGAATCCATTGAAGACACATTAATAGCAAAAAATTCTAAATATTATTTCCATAACTTGCGTATCAATGACTAATTTTTTTTAAAAAATTTTTAAGTTTTATTATTTTTCTGACTAACAAATGAAAATAAAATTTAAAAAAAAGAATGGAAACTCTTTCAAACACTTTCAGTTTCTCTTGTATCCAAATGTATGAAAAGATATTTTTAGGTAAAAAAAATATGTACTTTAAACATTTCAGTCGAAACATTTTTTTGAATATATATACCATATCTCCTATACTCACTCTTCTAAACCCTTCGACAGAGTAAGCAGCAAAAGCACTTACATTTTGTTCACATTTTTGCGGAATAGACATTTTTAAGAAAATGTAAGCAAGAATTCGGGATTTATTCCCCTCATATCCCTGCATTTTGTTGGATGCAACGAATCTTCCGAAGAAGGTATCAGAGGCATTTTGCTTCCAAAATCCCGCGTTGATTCTTTCGTCGATGTGCGGTTTGAAAAGGCTATCGATTCGATTTACACTAAGTTGAATTTGCGATATATCTACGTACATAAAACAAATACTCAATATATCAGGATTTTTTTTTTTTTTTTTCATTTACAGTAAACCTTTTTCCTAGGTATTAGAAACATAGATTCTCGATCAAATTCGGTCTAAAATCTGATAATTTCTATTTTTCTGATTCATTTTAGCCTTTTTTCCAGATTTATAGTAATATCTGAATAATATCTTATAATAAATTGCATGACAAACTCTCTGCAAGTCCTTAGCATGTACGTAATTCTACGAGTTAACCCATTAAACGGGGATATATAAACCGCGCTGAAAAAAAAAATCGATATTTGTGTATGTTTTGAGGTTCAATACACTTCTCTAATCATATTTAGTTTACATTTTAAAAATCTATGAATAGTTATAAATAGAATCTCTTATCGATAAGGTCCCAAAATGGGAGACTTGGTGATTAATGGGGGGAATAGAGATACTTCCTCCACGATGCTGTGAAATAATGTTTAATTTTAATATCTTGCTAAATCAAGTTAGAAATCCTAAAAATTATTTTTAAATGATGAATAAAGTTAAGTATATATTCTTTACATGCATATTAAATATGTTCAAGCTATAAAATAAAGAACTCGTGATTTTTCTTACTTGTTTAATTTCTTTTTTCTTTTGCATTTTTATATGAAACGGAACTAAGCAATTTTTGTGCAGCATGGCATTTCTTTTCTCGCACCATAGATGAGTATTATTTTAACACATTTTACATTTTGATTGTTTGACAGCCTGTGACGCCCGCCCGATCCGGGCTTCCTCTTGTGCCATAACTAGATTCAATTATTAAACACTAAGACACAATAATCAAAGAGACACTAGAACAATATTTATGGAATTTATTAACTTATATTTACTATAACAACAACTCACTATGCTCTCCTGGGGAATATTCGTATTACATAAATTCAACCTACCAATAACAATCCAACAGACTCTTACCACTAATCCTTCCTTGACTGCAACTCAGACTCTGGATCAACTGTTGAAAACAGTAGTAAATGAACCTCTTGCAACAATCTTTAATCTAACCCTCTATTTCAACCTCTCTTTCCACTTCTCCTTCAGCTTATCTATAACTTCTCCTTCCGCTTCACTTCTCCTTCAGCCTCTCTCTCGCGACTTTCAGTCGGAGTTTATATATTTCCTAACTCTCCCGCTTCACTTCATTTCTACCTGCTTTACATAATCACGTTTCATTTTTGGTTGGGCAAAGGTTGTTTAGCAAAAGCAATCCATCTCAATTAAAAGTCCTCAAGGTTAGTGAAGAGAAACCGCGAATTGCCCAATGTCACAAGCCTATGTGAGAAAATTATTCACACCATCAAAGTTTACGTTAGAGTTTATTGGTGTACCTAGTTCAAGCCGAGGTAATGACAACGATTCCAGCATCTCTAATTTCATCAAACACATCGCAATGTTTTGTAAAAATGTTAATTGAGACATTTGTAAATTCATCTAGAGATATATTCTCCAAGCAGCTGCCACAGCAATATTCAGAGTATCAGCTTTTTTCCCAACATATGATTTCTTTTTTTGGCTCTTTTTGTGTGTTTATTTTAATAGCATCGATTGAATTTACACCAAGTATTGTATCAAGTATTGGACTATTCGCGATTTTCTCTTCACTAACTTCGGGGACTAGTATTGAGTTTAATTGTATAAAATTACTATTTCTTCCCAAACAAAATAAAACGAAATTAGGTACGTTTTATGAATACAGAAACGAAGTAAAGAAATTTAGTTTTTCAAATATGTATACAATGGGCAATTAATGGGAAAGGAGAAGAGAGATAGAGGATAAGGATTGGCAACCCGAGCATTGCTACTGAGCTGAAAGTTGTTCTGTTAGTTTTGTGGGATTGAACTAAATTCCACTATCCGCCTTAATCTACGTGGTAACTATCAAATATAGAGCTGGAATCAACAACGAGTGGATTGGTAAGAGGTGTCCTATTTCAATCATAAATCGGGATTTTGAGTTCGGATGGAACTCTAGACAAAGCAACCTTGGTTATTTTGCATTGATAATAAATAATTCCGCTTGTTTAGAATCGCTTTTTCTCATTTAGTGTTTTGTCTCTTAGGTTTAATTCATTAAATTAAGTTATGGCGCAAGAATCGAATAATGAAAGACAAATGCCACAACATTAACAGCTATATTTTTAGAAACATAATGTGAAGAACCGGTGAAAAGTTTTATCCTGGCAGCTATTTCGGATCTCAAATATAATATCCAATTGGATAAAAAGATGAAGAGAGGAAATACTTTGCAATCTAATATCATCTGCAAAATTATCATTCTTTTTGGACCTTTACACAATTTTAATCTATACGGTAATATAATGTGTAACACCTGCCTTCATATCAATGGTTTGGAATACGTTCTTTGGAATTGTAGTAAATACGGGTCCCCTGGATCTGACTTTTTGAATAAACTTGAGATAGACTCACAGCGCAATATTACTTTCAAAGAACTTTTGGATAATGCAATAACTAAAAATGGGGTATAAAACATTCTTGCAGAAGGTAAAACTTTGATATATATTTAATTTCAAGAAGATTTTAAAAGAGTTATTAGCCTTTGTTGTTCTATGTCCCTTAAAACCAAACACACAAACAAACCTCAAAAATCAAAGCCAATTAAATGCGATTTGACGCTGAAAATCTCCTAGTGAGTAGGATACAATTGTATCAAAGAGCTTAAGAACAAAGAGACGTAATAATGTGTTATTTAATTGTCTGCCAACAGATGTTATACAATTTTTTCATACAACAAGTAGGGAAAATAATTAATGAAATGATAATAACGGATCTTCTTTTCGGGAACGGTAATAATTCTAAATCTCTCAAAGCAAAACGAAAAAAAGAGTAAAAAAATTATAAATCTTAAATAAACTACAGTAATAATAATTTGTACAAGCGAGCGGAAGCAGTACATACCTGGTTTGCCGCGAAATATTGCTTTAATGATTTGAAACTACCTTTTTAATTTCTTTTTGCTTTAACGATGAGACTTATTTTAACCGCGTGTATTAAGTTGGCGGGAAAAAATGAATTCGGCGGACTGGTGTATACTGCATCTTGGTCGTAATTATCCTCAAACAAATACAATTATAGATCTTCAAAGGTCTTTAAGTATGTGACTACGTTCAGAATCAAATCTTTTGAGAAGAAAACCCTTAGATAACTTATTTAATTTGATATTTTTACATCTTAATTGCTGTTTGGATTTTAATATTATTTTTTTAAAATAATCGCTTCAGAAGAAGAATGAATGTCGGTATAATTTTTTAATTGAAATGTTAAATAAATAGTGTATTTTGATAAATTTATACCATTATATGTTTGTAAGGATAACTCCTTTAAGTACTGAGCTAGAAATTTTACTATTTTAAAACTATTGGCAAAACATCATGCTATCGTTAATTTTAAATTTGTATAAATTTTCAGGCAATGCAAAATCTGAAATTTTTTTGATAAGACAGACTCTCCTAACCAAGAGGACCAACCTAAAAGACAATTATACCAAGTCTTCAAAAATTTCAAATATAAAGTTTTATGTTACAACACACATTTTCTAGAATTGAATTTGTACACAAATTCATTTTAGCATAAATATGTATTTGAAAAGTTAACACTATTATTTATTAAGTTTGGAATTGCCTCGCGTTATATATTTGTAATTTATTTATTACTATTCAAAATGTGAAAAAAAATTTTAGGAAGCTAAAATATTATGATATTTTAATTAATTCATAATAAAAGTTATGGGGTCCAAATGCCGAAAAACGAAAATATTTTATATATATTTTGATGTTTCGATTAATTGAAATTCGTATTCAAAATTATACAGATTATAATCTTTGAAATATAATTTTATATTTTATGTTAATATGTCAAATATAAAAGAAGTTTCTATATATGTAGTTCACGTTCAAAATAAAAATATTTTACACTAAATGTATTTTGTTGTTCTGCATTTTATATCTTTAAAAATAAAATACATTTTGAATTTAAAAATGAGTGTTTATTAATATTCATTGAGGATTTTTTTAAAACAATGCCGAAACATAATAACAATTTAATAAAAATAATTTCTAAAACAATAAAATGAAGAATACAGTCAATGTTCACTAATTTCCTATTCTTAAAATTAGTAAGCTCACAAAAGCTATTTGAGCAAGAAAACAATTGTTAGTTTTTGAAATAAACATTTGGAATTCCTTCTTTTATCTTCTTGTGAACTCTGAAACATTGTCAGGTCCAAATGTTCATCGATGAAATATATATTCTGAAAACTATTAGATAATTTTATTGGCACAAACAGAAGTTAATTATTTTCCGTTTTTCTTATTAGGCTGCAGCTTCCATATCATTAATAAAATACAAAATATATATGAAATTTATTTATCTTATAACATCTTTTTCATTTTTTAACTCCGCAATATCACAATTAATATTCTATAATTATTATATTAAATATTCTATAATAAAATGCACACATTTTGAAATGCTAAATTAATTTCTTTCGGCATTTACATTTTTAATTTCTATGGGTTTTTTTTACCAAACTGACATGACGAAAATTTTCAAATTTTAATTTTTTTCGTTGTGTGTAACATATTTTGTTTTGTTTCAATTATATTCGTATATTTCAAAAAGAAATATACCCAAATCTTTAATCACTTGTTGCATGAGTTGCCTATGTGAAAATAATTCTTTTTTGTGGAAAACTTGTGTCTATTTTACATTTTAGATTCTGTTGCATATCAAGTTTGTGTGTTTCCGAATGAATTGCGCATTTTGAAATTAAAAATGAGTTATTTATGGAGTGGGTATTTCTTTCCTTGTCATTGTCTCCCCTTTTTCTTTCAAATTTATTAGATAGTCCTTTGACACAAAACTAAAATTTTAGGTGAACTATTGCTACCGTTCTGTGATTCATCGATCTAAGTATTATTTTATATTATTTTTCAGTTCCAATTTGTTCCCTAATGAAGTGCTTGAAATTTTTATAGAACTCTCCAATCACTTTGAGTATTTTCTTTCTACTAAATTTTGTATCGTTTTCAGATCAAAACGTTCTGCAACGTGGATTATGATTTGTTTTCATTAAGTGTAGTGTGTTTTGTTTCGTTTAAAACAATGTCTTCTATTAAGTACAAGAAGTATATGAAAATAATTATTCACTTGTTACATGAAACGTCTATGTGAAAAATTATTCTTGTGGAAAACTTATATCCTTATTACATTTTGTATTCTGTTTCATCTTGAAGTTTGAATGCTTCCGAATGAACTGTATATTTTGAAATTATAAATGAATTCTCTTTCAAGTGGCATTTTTTTTTTTCCATAATCTGCCTTTTTCTTTCCCCTTTTTTTATATTGTCATAGTCCATAGTCACAAAATTAAAATTTTCTGTGTACAATTACTAGCGTTTCGTTGTTCCTCGATCTAAGTAGTACTTAGTATCACTTTTCAGCTCCAATTTCTTCCCCAATGGAGTGCTTGATTGGAAATATTTATGGAATTCTCCAGACTTTTCGGGTCTTTTCCTTCTTCTGAATTCTGTATCATCTTCAGATCTAAGCATTCCGCAACGTGGATTATCATTTGTTTTCATTATGTGTAGCATATTTTATTTTCGTTTCATTCACCTTCAATTAAGTACAAAATTATATCCAAATAATTATTCACTTGGTTGCATGAGACATCCATGTGAAAAAATTGTTACTGTGGAGAACTTGTGTTCTTATTACATTTTGTATTCTATTGCATCTTGAAGTTTGAGATTTTCCGAGGGCATTGCATACTCTTAAATTATAAATGAATGCATTTTAGAAAGGGTATTTCTTTCTTTGTCATCATCTCACATTTTTCTTTCAACTTTATTAGATTGTCACAGTCTGTAGACACAAAACTAAAATTTCAGGAGTACAATTATTAGTGTTTTGATGTTCCTTGATCTAATTATTATTTTGTATCATTTTTCAACTCCAATTGTTCACCAATGAAGTGTTTGATTAGAAACTGTTTTATAGCACTCTTCGGATCTTTTCTCTCTTCTTAATTCTTTATCATCATCAGATCTAAACTTTCCGCAACGTGGATTATCATTTGAATTATTTAATGAAGCTCTTTTGGTATTAATTTCTTTTAATTAATTTTCTGCTATTTTGCTTATGTTGATCTAAATGTTGATAACTGATTTCAATGATTGAAATATGAACGAAATCTTCTTTCCGTGGATGCCGATTTTAAGTTATAATTTCTGTTTCTGATGTTATTTAATTGCAGCAAAAGCTTCTCTTTTTCATTTTTGAGTCAATTCATTTCTTGGATGTTCCAGAAACAATGCTTACTTGAGAAAATTCTTTGAATATTTCTTTTTTAAATGTTAATCATTACAAAAGGAAAAGAATTTTCTTTTTTTTCTAGTTTCGTTAACACGTGTTAAATAGTGTCAAAATTCTGGAAAAGTACTCTTTGATAATATTTATGTATCCATTAAACAGAAAGTGTTCGTACATATTATAACAATTTCAGGGCAGTTGATTAAAATGTTGCTTATCATTCCTTTCAATCGTTTCCAGAGTGCATCAATCGTAAAGTGCTTGCACTTAGAATGAATTATTTTAAGAAATCTTTGTCAGAATAGTTCAAAGATGAAATGCCAAGGGACTTTCCAGGAATAAGATGAAATGATTTATATGCAATACTTGTGTTTCTTTGTCCCTTTTTTTGGTCTTTTGAGAAATGCAATGCTATTTTTTGAAGTATGATTCGTGTTTTTTTTTTCTTTCTTGATGCAATTTCTGTCTTTGTCTGCGTTGAAATAAATAAAAGGAATTTCTTCTGTATATATCAGTTTCAAAATATTTTCATGGGAGTATAATAAGTTGGTTTTGATACTGTTTTACATTTTTCTTACTCTTAATTTTCCTTTGTATGTGAAACTGGAAATGAAGCTATAAGAGTAAATTTCTTTAAAATCTCGGAATCAAGTTTGGACATCTTTTTCTACGTGTTTTCGATAGAAAACAGGATCACGCTTGTATATAGCAGTACTTTAGATGGTCCCATGTTGTATGAATTGTAGCAATGCATTTTCAGTTATCTTCTGAATGTTTTTCATATCCGAAGTATATAAATGTTCTGTTTCGAACCTCACGGCTCGATAAAGGACACTACCTTTTATCACAATCTTCTTTAAAATCGTTTTAAGCTATAAATCTTGATTTATTTTTTATTTGTTGTTGCTACAGATATTTCCAATAACTGTATTGATCGTTGCAGTATTGTTAGTTAAAATTTACCTCACTTTAGAAGTATTCAAAACAATACGTAAATTTCGGGGATTGAAAGAAAATCCATTTTTTAAGTAGAAGAAATGATTGATGACTTTCTAGTTACTGATGTTGCAGTTTTTGCACTTGGAGATGTCTATTCTTAATCTAATTCATTTAATCTTTATCGGATACATTCTAAAAGTAGGCAAACACCCTGTGAACATAGCAATCTCATGAAGAAATAAATGATTATTTTATCAGAAGTGCGTTATCATTTTTTTTAAATTAATGATTGAACAGAAGGAATTGCAAAATTTATTTGAAAGGCTTTGGCTAGTTAACAATCATGTTTTTGTGGAGCAAGTTTTGCGTTTAATCCTAAGCCTAGGCAAATACTATACACAACTTCTGAGTGGACAACGGGAGTTACATTATATTTCGTCGAATGTTTCTGAGGGCTGAAAACCACTCTATTATCCACGGGAACTAGTATAGCCTTCAAATCCAAAGCCATGCAGAAACTGTAAACTACTTCTGAGTGAACAATAGGAACCATATCGGACTTTGTTTGTTTCAAGGGATTTAAAATACTTATGCTCCTCTTTGGAGTTACACACTCTTTCAAGTCTGGAGCCTGACAGACATTAAGTTTAGAAGAAGAATTGACAACAGAAACATTATCGAGAGTAGAATTCTCCTGAACCTCCGCAAAACCAAATCCACTTAAATTATCTCCTGTGGGAGATTCTGACAAGACACATATCTTCAGAATTTCTACAGTAATTGAATAAACAATTATTTCAAGGAGGGAGGGCAAATCACTCCCTAATACAACCCAGTACATAAAGTACAAAATTGTTTCTAAGATCAAAAAAATGACGTCTTCCATCTTTAAAGAATAAGAACTCTCACAAAATAAGAACTCTCAAAAGCTCAAAATAAGTTCAAATAAGAACTCTCAAAGGCACAAAAACTCAAAATAAGCACAAAATAAGAAGGCTCAAAAACTCACATAAAAATAAAGCTTCCGATCAATAAATGAATTCAGAATAATAATTCTCTTTGTTGTCTTCCTTACAACTTAATTGTTTTGTGTATATTGTTAGATAAAGTTATATTCAACAATACGCTTTGTCCAACAATAAAAATCTAACACTGTATTCCTGTTTAATTTATTGCACCACGTGTTCAGTATCATGGAAGCCCAATCTTAAAGATTGTGATCTAAACTGGAAATACCTTTTTTTCAAACAGAAAGAAGGTTCTATTAATTAAATTATATATTGTGACGTAATATAAACTTATTGCATAATAAATTTTAATACATTTTCTTAAAAAAAATTAATTTAACATATTTTTTTTCGTATATTTCATTTCCTATATTTTAACATGTAAAATTCAAAATTCATTTGCATGCACGATGGAAATTGTGTATTTATTCAATGTTCCCTTACTTTTAAAAAATTCATTGAAGCAAACAGATATATGTAAATAGAATCACACAAACTTATATTATTCTTGAAGCGTTATCACAATGCACTTTTACTAATTTAAATCTTATTTTTTAAGAACAGGCGAATAAAGCTTTCATTTATGTACTATGATCGCGTACGATGACTTCCTATTAAAATATTGTTATTATTGCATTCTTAGTAAATTATTTCTATTGATTCGGTCATAAAATTTCAGAAAAAAATAATTTCATTCAAAATAATTTTATTCAATGGTTAAAATGCTGTAAAAATTGTCCAATATATGGTATTTTTTAACACCATAATGCAAAGTATATTATAGATACTTATATTGTGTCATTTGGAATTTAAATGAAACAATTAATCTAGATCGTAGACCATTATTTAATCATTTCTGTGATTTTAAAATTTTGGAGAAGGTTTTAATGCAAGATATTTCAAAAAAATACAAAATTTGTAACATTTTAATTTTTCAGTTCAATATTTTTTGAAAGCGTTATCAGATAAGTAAAAGTCAATTTCTTTTACGTATTTTATGAGAAAAGGGGAGCCAAATGTTTAAAAGAATTGAATAAAATCTATGCATAGAATTATGTCTGAAGTAGCTATGGCAGGTTTGAAGTAATGCTTTTTGAAACTTTAAATAAATTTTAAGAAACTTTTCCTTTTTTGAAAAGTGCCTAAGATTTTCTGATTTGTAATTTGTACCCTCATTTGTGTATCAATACCTAATACAACCAATTTCATAATTCTTGTTACTCTCAGAAATTTCTAAGGCAGTAGATGGATGATCGACTCAGTCTATCGTCGAAAACTTACGGGAAACGATGTTAAACTACACTTATAGTTCCGAGTCCTAAATGCAAAAAAAAAAAAACCAATTAAAAAAAAAAAAAAAACCCAGTCAAATGCAAAAGAATTGTAAATGAATAATAGCAACTCCATTTCCTGATCTCAAAAGAAACTTGAGATTCAAAATTCTTCGTTTATATGGTGTGGAAATAAAGAGAGTGAAGCACCATGTTATCGGTAAACCAAACGTGCGAGGGGCAAATAGCACTGATTAGTTTCTAGTACAAGGTTAATTTTATAAATTTCGGATTTTACTAGTCACTTTAATCTAATCTGTTACTGTTTCTCAGACAAGGTTTGGCTCTCAATTAATTGCGCTTGACTTTTATTAATTGGTTGATTGCTTATTAAAGATCATAATAAGCAACATGGGGGCTACTTTTTAGAGACCTCATAAAAATGAGCCAAGATGAAATTGCGAGAACAACCTTAAAGCCAGGGTCCCAATTTTCTAACTTTCCCATCATGGCAAATTGGGAAATTTGAGAAATGTTATACTACGGATCTTAGCATAATCAAACCTCGAACAAGCGTATCGACTAAAATAACGCCAGCTATGCGCTCTCGACCATGACTACTCAGCTTATGTGAGGAGTATCCACTTGCAGTGGATGACCTACAGATATCGAGACCAGGAATGGAAATTTTCCCAGGGAATCACCTTTTTTTTAAAGTAATCATACAAAATATCAACACAAATATATGTAAAACATTTGATTTATTAAAATTAAATATCTAAAATGATTTGGAAAGAAAATCTCAAAACAAATGAAAAATCAACTTAAATTTAACAGACAAACAGACATTTAAAAAAGCTTATTAATCTGCCATTTTTGATGTTTTAAAATGTTTCTAAATAGTCTACCAATAAAAGAGAGACAGTGGGGGTACACTTGAGTAGCGTATGTGACTGAGAGTACTGCTGATCCCGTTTGATTCCCGGTGGTTACGGATTTGGTGGTTAATGGGCCAACTCGCCTCTTCATCCTCGTCGGGTCGATAAATGAGTGCCAAGTTCTCTTGGGAAGTTAACTAAGGGTCAAGCGTCGGGCTATCTACTCTTCCATAGCGCCACAGATTCAAAGGCTACAAAAAAGGTGATGGGCAGAGAATTTTTAGGCCCAGGTAGACTATAAGTTAACCAATAAAAGAAAGCAAAAACTGCCTTTTATGAGCTTTGATTTTGTTATAGAATTATAGCATCAGTGCGCTAATATGAACACGGCACATTTATTTCTAATCATCCATCCAGAATATAAAGTCCCTATTTTATACTTCTGCATATAGGTACATATACTTAAATGCTTAAGGTTCATCTATGGCCCTCCCCTCGTTAGAAACCCTTGGTGTCTACCTCTTGCAATCCTTCCCCTGGATACGTTAATGTGTGTTTACTTTATGCACATAATAATTCGAAACATTTTCAATCACTCGTGTAAATTAGTTAAAATGAGAAGTTATACCAGAGAAAAAGTTACGCATTGTCTTTGTCCTCTAATTCAATAGATTTTAGTCATTCCTTATTTCTTACGATATATTGTAAATAAAGATTCCCTTAGCACTTGATTTGGACTTTTCTCTATGTAAATTATATTTATTTTCGTATTAAAGCAGTTTTTGCAAAGAGTTTTTAAAAAGCAGTTTCAGGGAGAGTTCCTCTCCCTGAAAACTGTGAGCTGATTGATAATTCACGTAATTGTATAAAAGAGAGCTGTGCATGTACATTGTGTACTACTGTTGTTGAGAATTTTTTAAAAAAATACAAGAGCTATCCTTAGCGTTACATGAAAAATTATTTAAGGTTGTATTATAAAATTTAAATTAATTTCACTGAGTTTGACAATCACCGCTTTCAGAAGCATGGTGACGCATATTTTAATTTAAAATCTCGGTCAGGTGAGGAGAATTACACATGAACTTGCACCTCTTTCTCAAAACTTTCACACTCCACCAACGGGAGGGCTTGAAATCTTAACAACTTTTATGTGCACCGGCCTGGATACACCGCAGGTCCTTTTTGGTATTAGAATTCGGACCAACGACTCAATTGAAATAATGCCGGCGGAGAGTTAGCGATCATCACCACAAGGCTAAAGCGGTCACTTTTAGGTTTCTCAAAGAGCTAAAAGTGAATAAAATTAAAATAATAATTAAAAACCTTCATTGCATCCAACAGTACAGCAGCTCTCAGTCATAGACATTCGAATAATCCACAGAATGAAAAGTAAAATACCGAAATTTGTAGAAACTTTGTATCAGTATTTAAATGAACCTCCACAAGTCCTTCAGATTTTTGATAACTTCAACGACTTTCTTATCTGCATATATCTAGACAATCAATCGTTACTGTCTGTAACATGCAAAATTTACCTATACTACCATGTACATTAATATAGATTTTCAGCAAACAAATACAAAAACATTCTTGAAAATAAAAATTATCACAACATGAAAATTATTACAGTTTCAGTAGTTGGTATTCTAATTGTACTTTAAAGGTCAGCTATAAGAAAATCTAATTTTGTATGAACATTTCCCATGTTCTCTCTGTGTATTATTTCATCTCCAAAAATGTCCTGCCTCGGAGAAACCAAAAGAACATAACTAACAGCCACTAGCTAAAAGTGTAAAGAGGAAGAATGGTATGGCTCTATTAAAAGAAGAGAATAAAATGGAAGAAAATATGAAAGTTTCATGAATTATGTCGCATTTAAATTACGGGATTGAATTCATTTGGAGATTTTTGAATGATGGCTAAGCTTATCATTCGAATAATTATAAATAACAAACTGTACATTTTTTTTTTAAAAAAATCAAATCAAATGACTGAAACTTATGTCTGTACAAGTATACTGGATATAAATGATCCGTATTTCTTTAACAAAAAGAATTTGAAATATTTTTTTCTTGATTTCGATACTTTTTATGTATAGGGTTTGCAAAAAGTTTCTTATCAGCTTTCAATGAATATAATTCTTTAGTGTTTTATTATGAAACATATTTATTCTATAAATTCTGATAATTTTACATTTTTTTGAATTTTTTTTTTTCTTAATAGGTATGAAGAACACTATATCTCGGATGTGCACTATTATCTGGTTTGCAATTACAAGCTGTATCCTTTACATTTTGCATTACAGCTTGTAATATTTCTTCCTGTATCCATAGAATTTATTGACGGATGTTGGTCTTGAGCAGAGCAATGGTTTTATGAAAGCCTTGATAGCCTAGTTGTCACGTTCGTGAACTCACTGTTTCTTGGTGTCGTGTGTTCGGATCCCGATGTCACTGTAGAGGCTCAAAGTCCTTCCGTTGGCATGATTAGGAAGATTGGTGGAAGATTGAAGATAAGAAGGTGCCAGCTAGGGCGTCGTCCTTTTCACTTGGCTGTGGTTCCAAATTACGAGTTCCGTGGGCAACAGCCCTGAAAAACAGATAATTTCTTTAAAAAACTTTTGGGGTCCTCCAAGTTGGAGATTTACTCCGAAGGATGAAAGATTCGGTCCAAAACCGGAATCACTGTGTGTGTCATCCACCGGGGTGTCCTTTGTTGGGTTTACCCATATATAAATATGAAACTGGAATTTTGGCTTAGAAAATACACATTTATTCTATGGAAATGAAAAATAATATATTTTTTGGAAGTATTGCCCCTCGCTAAGTATCCCTTTCCTCCAACCATCTGCCAATTTGTGGATGCGACGCCGAAATAACTATTCCTCTTTTGAGACAAATAAGTAATCAAGCCATTTTCATAAGAGAGGAAGCACTTTTCAGTAAGTGCGCGTTACATCGATACAAGAAACAGAAAATCTGATGGAGCCAAGTCTAGTGAGTAAACCACATGAGATACTATTTCTCTATTTAACAATTCAATCACTTCTTTGACAGGTTTTGCTGTGTGTGATGGTGCATTATCATGAAACAAAATCACTTTGTGTTGCTCTTTTTGATAACCTGGAGTTTTTTCATGCAATGCTTTATTCAAATCAATCATATGTTGTTGGTAGCGATCAGTATAAACGGTTTAGCTAGGTTTTAGCAACTCGTAAAAGATCACACCCTTCTGACCCCATGAAACACAAAGCATTGCCTTTCTTCAACAACAATTTGGCCTTGCAGTCGATTTCGATAGTTCGGCTGGAGTTTCTCATCATTTCTAAAACTGCGGATTTTCAAAGTATATTCACCTTTTATCGCAATCATAATTCGATTGTGAAATGACTTTCTTTATTTCTGGTGAGCAGCATTTTTCTAGAGGGCTTTCAGTTTTCCCGCTGTCTTTCATTCAGTTCATGTGCAGCCCATTTTATCATCTTCTGGATCTCTCTCACGGCTTGCAAACCTATGGAGACGGATTGTCGTATCACATTAGTTGATCCGCGAGTTATTATTGCGTTAGAGCATCGTCATTATCCAACGATATTTGAAATTCTTTGTCTTCAAACCTTTCCGATGGTTTTCCACTTTCTCACCTCAAAATCGCCACTTTTGAATCTTTTAAGGCAATCAAAACACTTTGATTTAGCAAGAGCATGCTCACCATAAACTTCGACAAGCATTCGAAGCGACTGTGTAACATTTTTCATTAAATGTTAACAAAAAAATCAATGCTATCCGAAAATCCTAGTTTTTAGCATAAAATTCGGTATGATGAGCCCTTTGAATACTATGTTGTTATATTAAACTTCTATCGTAGTGAGTTGAAACTCTTTATCAGAAATCAAAGCAAGAAAATAGTGCCAAAGACGTAATTTGGCGGTAAATACATTGACAATTGGTGCCATTCATAGGCAAATTCCGATATTCGTATTTAAATACCTGTTACATATTTAAACTGAATTCTTATAATTATGTTTTACAGTCCAAGCCTTCGGCAGTTGCAGTTGCCGTTTTGTCGACTGTCTCTCATAATTTCAAAGTTATTATTTTATCATCAATACTGCGACTGCAGAGTACCAAAAATAAGGCAGCCTTTTCTAATACCATTAAAGAAAAATTAGCAACTTTTTCTGAATTTTATAACTTATACTGGGGGTTCGGGCCTAAACCAGAAATTATTACAATGAAATTGCAGATTCATTTGCAAAACTCACCGTGACTGATGGGGAGGGTTTGAACACCCCTAGGTCTCATATCGTTAAGATTCATAAGAAATAAGCTTCTTTCTTTCTCTTTTTGACTTGGAGTTCTGGTGGTTAATCTGTAATACCGGTATTCGGTTTCACACAGTCCATACTCCAAAAAAAATTTAATTTTTTAAAATTTCAATTAAGGTTTTATTAATTGCTTCTTAATTGGTCATTATTAATTGGTCTTAATTAGCCTTCGTTTGTTACTTAAATAATTTTAATTTGATAAATACAAATTTATGTACCTGTGGTTCTGTTGGAGATCCTGACGGCTACGTCGTCTTTTGTACTTTTCCCAAAAGTTTTCATTTAGACTGTCCTGTTGTTGAAGCGAAAACCTTTTTGGTTGAAGGTGTGAAGAAGCTGAAGGCTGTGTGAACATCCTAATTTACATTTCAAACTTAAATCCTGTATTTTAACGGCTCGTAAAGTTGCCCAGCAATTTTCATAATTGTATCAATATTTAATTACATTTCTAAATTTTCAATTTTTCTTATTGTGGACTTATAATTTTATACCTTGTATATATAAGCATATATTTTGTTTAGTGCTTCATTTCTCAATATTTCAATTTTCCTTTTGGTGTGTATTTTTGAACAAAAATTGTGGCAGGTCGCCTTAGGCTGTCTGACAAAGGGCATGAATCATAGTGTCTGCATCCGTTACTAGCAGGATATCGTGACGTCAATGGAATACAGATTGATATGTATTCTAAAAAGAAAGAAAAGGAAAGAAGGAGAAATGTGAAAAATTTCAAATATTAGATCTCTGACGTTATACTCTGTAATCACATTGTTAGCTGTTACTTTCTTTTGAATTTCGAAATTGTGTATTATTTTTGTTCTTTGCTCCATTTTATAATACTATATATTACCCTTTTATTGTTGTAAAATATTTATTTTTTCCTATAAAAACTGAGTATGAGAAAGATTGTCTCCAAGTTGGGCAGTTTGCAGCTCTAAACCCTTTCGATGAGCTCGAATTCCTTACACATTCTGCCAACAGCCTTTTGCAAACATTGTCTATCAATTCATGATGCAAATGGTTTATTTGTTGTTGGTAAAGTACAGCATTAATTGATTCAACAGGATTGAAAACTCCATAATAAACAACACCCTTTTGATCCCATCTATCACATAATATAGTCTTTTTTCCAAGGTCATTTGTTCTTGCTGGAGTTTATTTATTATTTGGTTAGTCTGGATCGACCTATGATTTTTCGTCTTTACGATTCGATACAGAAAACTCTTCCGTTGATATCTTTCCACATGATTTCGTGGGCAATGTTTCGACTCTCCATTTCGCTTTCATTCAAATCGTATGGTACCCTTTTCCGACTTTTTGAGTTTTTACCATTGTGTGCAAAGCTTTCTAACACATTTTTGAATCACATTTAATAATCTTCAGTGTAGCTTTCATTCAACAATACTTGCAAATCTTTACCTTCAAATTGTTTCGGTGGTTTTTCATTGACTTGTCTTTCACATCAAAATCACCTGCTTCGAATTGATTGAGCCAACATTCACAAACGCATGAGATGGTACCTGCTCGCCTTAAGCTTCCAACAGTATTCGATAAGTTTGAGCAGGAACTTCCTTCCAAATGAAATAATGGTTCAAAATCTCTCACTAACAGTCTTTCTTTGGTATAAAATTCCACATTTTCAGAGCAAAAGATGATTATGAATTTATGCTCTTATAGTTTTCCGCATGTATGGCTTTGTAGGTTACGAATAAGACACTCGAAGTTAGCATTGTATTAAATTTTTCACGTTCATGCGAAACGCGCGAAATGAAGACTTTATACTTGCAGTTAAACTTGTTGTAAATATGCACATGAAAGTTGATTGGTCAGGTTTGGTTGGAAGTTAAAAGGAAAAAGCATATCCAAAAAAAGAGCAAAAAAGTCGAAAAGAAGGTGATAGCGTGGATTCGTGACCCACACACACACACACACATATATATATATGTGTGTGTGTGTGTGTGTGTGTGTGTGTGTGTGTGTGTGTGTGTGTGTGTGTGTGTGTGTGCATGATTTAACAATCAGTAAATTTTGTTGAAGTACAGAAAAAAGTCAAAAATGTTACTAATTATTAAATCTTAAAAATAAACATATTTGAAAAATTAAAGAGATATAAAAACTGAATAATAATAAGAAAATCGTAAAAAATGAGCAAAATGTAAAACTGTATATAGGTTATGGTTAGTAGTAGTATGCTGAAACATATTTTAATGTTGAAACTTCCGCTTTCAGTGAAATTAATATAAACAAAAGGCACGGCTTAATATAACCGAGCTTAATAATATATAACCGAGCAAGCAAGAAATGTGGAAACAAAGGAAAAGTGTTTTAAAACCTCTAAGTTAAACCCAAATTCAGAGAAAAAAACTAAGTACCAAACAATATAGTTAAAGTTAAGAAATAAAACATGAAAAAATGCAAACATCTACACACACACCACACACACACACACACATATATATATATATATATTATAAATGTTCTATAAGACAAAAATACTTCCATAAACTATCATTAATATATCTTTACGAAATGTATGATATATATTGTATGTTCAGTTCTTTTCCTCAAGATGTAAAATAATATAATACATGCATATCTCTGTAAGTCTACAAAAAATAAATTTATTTATATTTAATTAACCTCAGTGATTCCCAAACTGGAATACTAATCTGTAGAAGTAATTAATTTTAGACTGAGTGAGCGGAAGTTGTGTGTGTTTGTGTAGTTTATGGTGCAAAAGAGCCACACTTGGCTATTCTGTGCCAAACCATAAGCAACTGTGATGCAGACATAGGACAGATGGAAGAAAATTGAAAGAATGGTTGACAAGAAGGAGGATCAAAATACAGAAGGATCTATACTGTATCCCTGGAGCTCGCACCCTTTCCACCAAAGACAATACACTCCTTGAAAAATATATTTATAGTTAAATTACTTCAGAATCGTTTTCCGAACAAAACTAAAAAAGAAAATTCTTAAATGGTAGGTGAAGTTTGAAGTAATTAAGTCATTCATATTCAGAAATTATATTTTGTGAATAGATTAAACTTCCAATACATTACAATGAGTACAAAATCAGTCGAGGGACATACAATAGTTATACAAATCAGTGGTTACCAACAGAAATAGTACCACCCACAGGTATCAGTTGAAGGGAACTAAGGTGGTGATTTCGATCCAAGGCTAATTTTGAGGCTCTCAGGCCTTGGGCAATATCAGCATGGACACTGTGGAAAAATTCATTAATGCAAAAGTCATCGAACGCGTGTTTCAACAAATTGTCTAAATGTCTTTTCGTGCAAGATCACTCCTTATGACAAGTACATATTGGTACATTACAGCTTTGGACGCAACATCTTTTTGACTAACACGTGAACAAATCGAAACTTATGCAGTGTAATACGTAATATATCGACGTTTGAATACTGTTAAAAAGCTTACAATTAAATGTTTTTACAGGTTATGACAAAACTAAAGCTCCCGCCAGGCACGTTACTGGAATTTTTGGGCGTCATCTTATGGATTTTTCTACCTTTCTTAAAGCTATATTATTGATTTTAATTGCATAGAATAAAATTCTTTTGAAGAAATGAAAAACGAACATAATTCTGCGTAATCACTACCTTTATATTGCCTTTTGGAAGTACTTTGGAATATTTATTAAACACCAGAAAACTCACGACCATATTATTAATTTCACAAGAACAAGAATCTTTTTTTCCAGAAAAGAGGGAAAGTGAAGATTTTTTTGAGAAAGTGGTTGTGAGTAATTTTATTTCTTAGAAGCGGTGGTGAGTATTTATTATTATTATTATTATTATTATTAAGAAAGAGATGACAGACATGAAAATATTGAAAAACTATGCTATAAATTATAAGATCAGCAAACTCGCTTAAGAATCTTCATACGCAAATTACTTAAAATGATATTAATTTCTTAGCATTAACCAGTTAAATAGCTATTGCTTAATAATTGTAGACATTATGTATGCCAATACCAATATATACCTCAATAATGATAATTTCTAAATTTTTTCGAAGCACATAAATCTGAATGCCTTCCTAGTGGAATCCGTCTGGTTATATGCATATCGTTTATCTATATACTATCTATGTCGAATTCAATACAAAAAATATCTTGAAAATCAAAAAATTAATCTATTTCATAAATTGATGAGAGATTTTTTTCTTTCTTTTTTGAATCAAAGTCTCCAAAGATATATGTATGAATGACAAAGCTAGTAAATTTAAACATAGTGTTAGGTTGACTTCCTAACTAATACAAGTACAGTACCTTTCCACCACGTTACGTGATAATTTTGAATTTCAGTTGAGTATAATGTATAGAAGCTCATTATTACAAGCGATACTCTTAAGAAAACTATCATTTATAAGCCTTTTATCCGCTTGATTATAGTTCTTTAATGTAGTTGTCCTTTGTTATTACGAGTAATTAACTCCCACCAGAAGCTACTGGATATTATTCATAACCAATCTCCGATTTCTGAGCCAAGTTTATTGAAACGAGAACGATACTTTCCAGTTTTACTTCCACAACACATGAAGCAGAGACTTTCGGGCTCAAGGTTTGATTTTGCACATTATTCTACACGAAGAGGGGAGTTTCATTAAAATAAGGACTCGAACCTCACCAACTGCAAAACTGTCGAAACTGACAATACTTTAATCGTGTCCTTAATTCTCTTTTTAGAAATTGTGAAAGATGGCGCAAATTTTGTTATATTGCTCTGTTTAATTATTAATTTTGTTTCAAAATATTTCAAACAATGACTGAAATTACATTTTGTTATCGAAGATAAGGTTTTCCCATAATTTTAATTCACCCAAGAATTACAATATGTATTAATTTAAAAACGTACGAAATTTCATAATTTCCAGTAAAAATTTTATTTTAATGACTTTATG
>BMAW01031798.1:16934-101414 GCA_019974015.1 Nephila pilipes | reverse complement strand
TAAAAACATGCTTTAGTTCGGTTTGCATTGCTAAATGCATCATATTTACCCAATGTGAATATTAGTTACTTAACTTAACTTGTGAGTATTTCTTGTTCCTGGTATGTGATCTCGGGTTACCATTCTCAGTTTTGCATGATTTCTAAAAGTAAAACTATTAATAGTTTGCCTTATTCAATCCAGTACGTTTTCCAATAAGGACAGAATTTGCTTAAGAAAACAAATGTAATTATCTTCGGTAATGGCATATGTATATATATGTATATGTAATAATAATATATATATATATATATATAAACATGTAAACTAATAATATATGCATATATAAACATATATATATATAAATATATAATATAATAATAATACACATGTATGTATTATATATATATATGTATATATATATAATAACTTTTATATATGTAAATATTGATAATGATATTATTATTATTATTGTATTGTGTGTGTGTGTGTGTGTGTGTGTGTGTATTGACGTATTGTGCAGAGGCATGTTTTTGAAATTTTTATTCACATTACAACTTCTACTACCCGACGAACTATTCACGAATTTATCTTCAACTAACACCTGGAGATTCTTTTTGATTTTATATTTACTCTCCCAACTTCTACCCTATAAAATGGAACGTGATACAAATTAAGTTAACTTCAGAAGAGGAGTGAATAGATATAATAAAGTCGTATAAAAGTAACATTAGCGTGATTTAAAATAATTAAGCTTACGGTATTAAGAAGAATGTTGGTGTGAAATGCGCGGAAATATTCTGGCGTGTTCAGCGAATTACGGGAGATTAGAACTCAGTGCTTTCAGATAAATTACTGGATGTACTCGCATTATATTCTGGTAAGTGTATTCTTTCATAGATTAAAGAACTTTCTGGATGTCGTGCATAAAGGAAGTAACAGGAGCTTGAGAGCACCCCTTTCCCAAATATTTATTAACATATATTCTAGATCGAATTTATTCTTTTATTTACATGTTCTTAAAATTACGCTGAATTTCGGATCTTATAATTGGAATAACATTCAAGATGCCCGCAGGATGCAGTTCCAAATAAAATAAAGTTTATAATTTTATACAAAGTTTTATCATAATAATATTAGAGAAAAAATAATTTTTCCTAAAGAAAAATTTTGCCAATTTTTTTCATAGTATTAACCAATTGCGAGAGAATTCTGTATTTTTCATACAATTCAACTCATAATTATCTCAACACTTTTAAGTAAGTTAAAAATATATTCCGTGTACAGTTTTAGGGATCCTATATCTTATATATAATGTTTTGCAACATCTTAATTGTAATGATTGTTAATTTTTTAAAAAAGGAATTCACTATAGTTAAACTAAATATGAACTAATTTTTACAGTTATTTACTTACTTTTTTGTTGCGGTTATCACTTCATCACAAATGTATGTAAGTTTTGAGCAGAAAACTTTAATTCTTCACTATGATCTCTTAATTTCATTTCATTCTATTAAACTAAGGGAATTGGAAACTTAAGAGGAAAAAAGAAATATTTTATAACTTACGAGGGTTTTCCTCAAAGTAAGAATATTCAGTTTTTTAAAATAAAAAAAGAAACGATAATATATTTTTGAAAAAATTATAAATTTATATACGTGCTTCGAACACTATTTTGCGTTTTAGTCGCCATTTTTTCTCAATGCACTTTATGAGATGAGGAATAAAGTTCTTTTCATATTTTCTTTCAAATAAGTCTCCTACCACGTTTATGGTCCATAATTTAACTCTGCACTAATCTGATTTCGAAAACTTCTTTTCATGTGTAAATGACTTCAGAGAAATGAAAAGAGAAAATTCTCAAAGTACCAGTTCAGGTGTGTGAGAGGGGTGGCTGATGATATCGCTATCGAATGAGTCCAAGAATTATCTTGTAAATTTGGCTGAGTAAGGAAGCTCATTGTCAAGTGATAGCGATTCACTCAGGCATGATTAATTATTAATAAATTAAGAAATTCACTAGCTAGATTAAACAAAAAGGCCTGTGATCAATAGACTTTTAGGAGAAAGTACGCGGTCATAAAGAGGAAACATTATCACTTAATACAAGAGTAACATTTGGCGCAAACAAATTTACTTGTACAGCAAGATTGGAAATTAAAGGTGCCCCACAAAGAAGATCGAGCATTAGGTATGGAAAGTGATTATTTAGTATAGAAAGGGATTAGCTGAGTTGAACGATTATTTTGTAAACTAAAGTATGATATATCAGAGATGATGTTTGTAGGTGTGAGTATGAGTGCTTGTATTTAATTGTGTGATTATTGAAATTGTATGAGTATCTGCGCTATTCTCGGCTTTATATGGGTCGCCGGGAGTAGAGAAAGACCCCTAGAAAAAGAGATTAAACACTCTTTTCTCCTTTATGAACTAACAATTTTACAAGTATTAAGGGAACAATGACCTTACACGGGTATTCGTAAGTCAAATCAAGACCAATTACGGGGATCGTATAAAAAAGTTAACAGTCTTTCCTTCATGATTGTGGGGAACTAAGCATCATATGAAACATACACACTTTCTGTATTAATATTCTCCCTCTTTTGTTCTGTCTGTAATTATATATATATTCGGGTTTCTTAATACTACTTAATTACTACTCCAGCGGCAGAAATTCACTGAAGAGTATCCTTTTACGACCCCAAAAGACAAAAGCATTGATTTTATGGAGATGAAACACAATTTGAAATATGTTTGTCCCTTTAAATCGATGATACAACTTATGCTCATTAGTACCGTTCCTGACACAGTTTCCATAAAAAGCCGTAAATGGACGGAGTGTTTCCCTTCTTGAGAAAAAACTAGAGTAACTGTGAATTCTGCTGTAAAACTGCTGAATTCTCAGATAGCGGGATTCAGAATCAAGTCTGTCATTTCAACACAGTACTACAAAATGAGTTTTTAACCGTCAGAGACATAAGAGTGACGAGAGAGTGAATTTGTGCCTAAAATTTTAAACTTGAATGCTAAGCACTTTGCAGAAAAAATTCTCTTTTAGCTACAGAGGTTTAGTATTCATACTTTTTAGACATACTGCTTAAATCCTGTGTCAAGGATTGATTAAAAAAAATTAAGGTGGGAAAATTGAATTACACATACACACGGATATATATATATATATATATATATATATATATATATATATAATTTATTTTTCCATAGGTTATTTCGTTATATATGTTTCAAAATTTTTCACGAATTATTCATATTATTGCATATTATAACTACTGGATTGGTTGACTAGCTAGATTTTAAGTAATTGATGAGACATGAGCTTATATTTTGTAATTTAGAGCAGCAGATAGATGATAAATGTAACACTTGACGAGTATAACTTCCTTCTCCTAATTTCATGCCACACCATGGGAAGAATTTGAGACTTAGTGGAACTTAACGTACAATTTTTGTGACGCCGCTACTATCAGAAAGCAAATATTACTGAAAAAGTGGAGTGGAAACTTTATTGCATCCCCAAGTAAAGATTAAGAGAGAAAATTCTGCGTATATCCTTACTATCAAAAGTGGATCCAGGTTATATACGATTATACTGTGTCCAATTCCAATTTCGCAACCGAATAATCTAATGGCACTACTGTTGTATGTTAAAGACTATATCCAAATTTCCAACTCTTCGCAACATAAGAATATCTCCAATCTTGCTGTCAATACCTTTCGATCAATGTCTTCCTCTGTTCACTGTACTTCAATATACCTACATGGAAATACTAATTTACATAAAAAATGGTTTATTCATAAGTCGAAGTTCTCAAATCTTAAAACGTCTTAGAAATTCCTTTACGTTTATTTGAAACGAAATACATCAAATAATCTGTTAAATCTTTATATCTCTTACGTCTTTTTTATTGGTTCATTTGAGGATCTCCCAGTCTTCAGCAAAAAATTTTAAATATTTTCAGAAATAGGGATAAAACATAATTCCTCAGAAACTGTCATTAATTTCGGCTCTTTCGGATACACTTTAATGCATTCAAATAAATTTAATATTCTCAGTTTGAGGAGGAAAGTACAATTCCCCAGGAATAAAATGCTCACGAAATAAAACTGGATGATAAATGGGAGACTAAAACATTTCACTTATACATTATCAACTTCGTAATAGTACAGTTATGGTTAAGAGACGTAGTGACGCAATAATAATCAGCCAAAATTCACTAACCAATTCATTTATTCTTGAGTAAGTAATATCAAAAATATTAATAATGCAAAGCGAGTAACAAATAACATTCCTCAACAAAATTTTGATGATGAATTCTACCTATCTCTGTAATTTCAATTTACGACATTAAATCATGAGATGTGATCCTAATAGGCTTTCTATGACGGGACCCATGTGAAGTATACACTCTTAGTTTGTAACGTTACAGTTTCGCCAATATAGTGTTTCCCTGAATCTTTCTAGTTCCTTTATCTCCTTCATTTATTATTGATTACTTATTAACGTTGCACACGAAAACAATATGACAGGTGACAGACCTAGTAATTTTGAACGTCGAACAAGTGGCGAAGACGGTGCATGAACTGGCACTTCCTTGTCCAAACTTTGAAACCACGTCTACGATAGTACTTGGAGCCTTGACGGATTTATCGAAAGTCTTCCCCGTTACACGGTGGGTCTTTAGTGGTAACAAGGTTTGAACCTGTGAATCGATGGAAACATGTCAGCGATAGTCACCGTAACCGTTCCTTCATTTTGTTCAGTACACTTCTTATATAGTAAAGCTCATTTACATCACGCTGGTTAAGCTGATATATTATTACTTGGAAAGTCATTGGCTTTCGAAATTATATTAAACTTCGTAGTCTAATGACCTCAATCGTGAGTGAGTTAAAGGTAAATACAAGTGAGAAACCATTACAATGCATCACAGATAAAATAAAAAATAATTCAATGACAGGAAAAAAATGTCTTTATTATTTAATAAATTCGATCTTAAAACGCTGTAGCTTAAGGGGGTCACTTCACGCAGCCTTTTCCCTATCTCCTTAATGTTAAAAATGACCAATTTTAAGGAACATTTTTAAAAAATTGACTGGTTGTAGAGTTACCAATTTTTTTGTGTTTATTTATTGAATAGTTATTATTATTTTAATGAGAGCTTTTTTTGAAATTTCAATTAGTTTTTTTTTTAAAAATTATTATGTGGATTAACACGTGAAAATTTAAAAAACCATGAAAATTTGTGTACATTTCAACCTCTAAAATTTTTTTGAAAACTTTTTTTGACAAAAGCTCTCATTAAAATATTTCTTTATGTACTAGTAATACATGCACCAAGATTCAAAGCTGTAAGATGAGTAGCTTTTTTAAAAATGTTCCTTTTGTGTTGAAATTTACAGTTTTGAGATAATGCAATTTAAAGTACAAACTTACCATTCACTAATAGATATCAACACCAAAGCTTGAATTGCTTGAGTCATCTGCTAGATCATCTTCTTATCTACATTTTAATAGTCTGTTTTTAATTCTAGCTTTATTGGTTCTTTGTAAAACTGCCTTTTTTGCTTTCTTTATGTGAACATGATCTGCTTCTTGTAATGCTCGACATGTATAAAATCCAAGTTGAACATTTAATAAACTTAAAACTTTTAATTTTGTAATGAATCCTTGATTAAATAGAGGTATTGCTTCATACTTTCCAGCTTTTAATGTTCCTAATTCTACATATACATTTATTAGGATTATGTACCAGATGATGCTATTTAAATTTTGAATTTTGCCATGTAGGCATCTAGAGAGTAGTTTAGGACTTGAAAAATCTGTAACTATTGTTTAATACAATTTATAATAACATCAGGTAAGTTATGTTTGTGTTTATATTGTTTTCCTTTAATTATGGCCCTATTATATGCACACCACTTGTCGTCACCAGTGGGGCAAAGACTGAAATACTGAGTGTATCGCAGCTTGTGCAATGACTCTGGGTGATTGAAGATCCAGAGTGTCCCTTCAACTTCCAGTTCTCCACTATTTCCAAAGAAATTAGCGAAATACTTCTCTCTGTGTGCATTTCCATTCCTCAAATTGCACGAATATCTAGAAAATACTTCGGCATCAATAACCTTTCCAGTTTCGACACAAATTGTTGTCACGACACCATTTAGTGAAACAAGCCCCCCTTTTGCCAGCCGCCATCAATAGCCACAGGTACATTTGGACTTCCATCATTATTAAATATTTTTTAGCAGATATTGCCATAGAATCTTTTGCGACTTCCTCTATCGCATCATTTAATGATAACTCATAAAAGCGCTTAGTAATGGGAGGTAAATCCATCACTCCGCAAAACCCTTTCGCAGCAGCATACCCTTTGCCAATTGATCTCATAGCATATGAAAGTCTCGTATTAACTTAATGCACATTAGTATATCCTTTATTAGTTAAACTCTGAGTGACTCTAGTATTAAGGACTGGTTGTTTGAAACCACACCTGTCACAACATATAAATTGTTCTGTAGCCAAACCTTGGTTTTGACAACCAAAATTAATATGGATACCATGTTTGTTTCATTTTATGCATAACACACATAATTTTAATCAATAAGAAAACAGAGATATGTCAATTATTTCCTTCAATTTATCAGAACAGTTTACAAAAAGCTTCATACTCAACAGCATACTTACATAACGTTGATACTTACCATACCAGCATTCTTACCATATTTATTACCATTTGTTTTTATAAAGTTTATATAACTTCAAAAGAACTTTTATTTAAGAAAAAAACATCTCTCTCAAACTTCTATTTCTTAAATGTTTGAGCATTAAACCGAGACATAATGAAAAATATAAATGAAAAAAGTTTTCTACATTAGGCGAGTCTAAAATAGCACGTTGCATTCGATAACAAACGTTGAAATGTAAACAAACTGCTATTACTATTCACTTCAATTCTTTCCTCAACAAGTTGCTGATCGATGAAAATTGTTTTCATAAATTTAAAATAATTTGATAAGGCTGGAAAGAAGCATATATAATATGTTTTGGTTTGAAAGTGGGCGTGGCCAATCAGCTGTTTTGGGTTTTTACAGATGTAAACAACTTTTTAAAAAATTATTTAAATACTTCTAATTTAGCTAGAACAAAAATTTAAATTGCATTCGACGCAGAAAGATTTGTAGTTTCTCTTTCAAAAAAAATTGAAAAATCGATTTTTTGACCGATTTGCGTGAAGTGACCCCCTTAAGATTATATGTTTACTTTACAATTCTTAGAGCAGAAAAGGGTTAACTTCTACAATAGTATCAAAAAGCATCATTTATTTATTTACTTATTCTAGTTTGATTCTGAAATTCGTTTCAATATTGTACAATTTGAATTAATGTCTCATGATCTATAATAGGATTATGGCCAATGAGCTCGGTAATTTCGAACTACATTAAGTTGTTTGGATGATATAGGCTGGACGATATCTCATTCTCTTAATTTTCTAACCACACAACCTACTAACTAACTTAGAAATTCAGTTCTACTTAATATTTAGAACCCTTCAGCGTTTTACACTACGGGTCTTCAGTGAAATCCTGATTCGAACACTCAGCATATTTTGAGCATCACAGGTGAGGAACCTCCCTACTATGATCAGTTCCGAAGGCCACAAAATGTTTTCAAATAGAATATCTAATTGAAAGGGGGAAAAACTATCTCTATTTAGTCATCATAGTTGCATTGAATATAACTACACTTATTTGTAATCATTTATATAAATAAAGAACTGTAGTTAAATCCGACAAAAATTACTTTGGCACCACTCTTAAAATGTTTCAAGTGAATGTCTAACGGAGGTCAAAAAATATTTTAGGGGAAAATAATCCATATTTTAGGAAGTAAAGCTCTATAAAATAATGTAATCGAAATAATGAAATTAAAAAATTACATTAACAACAAAACTGTAATATTAAATCTTCCACACTTCTATACAAAGTTACAGATTTTAAATGAGTTCATAGTAAAACAACTTTGACTGTTCGCACTAAAATAATGCGAAAATGGAAACATCCCTGAGAAAATCAAATTATTTTGAACCATATGTTACATGCGAGAGAAGTTAAAGTAGTTCGTTCTGTAGTTGAAACACATAGTTATATCGTAAACAAACATAAGAATCCATTTGAGCAACAGTGTTATATTATCAGTTCAATACGTCTGAGAAATGATCGTCAAAATTAAACTGAGTTCAAGTTATCTATCCAAACATCCAACCAAAGCTTATTAAATTGCCTACAAGTGTACTCAATAGAATAGAAATTCTTGCCGGAGCAATTTTAATAAGGCAGGTAATGGAATTTATGAGTTTCTAGGTATCATAATAAATTATACATCTATCTGTCCATCCTGATACACAGCAGAACATATTTCACGGTATAGTTATCTCCATAAAGATTATAGGTACCATTATGTACTTATCGAAATAAATGCTTGGTTAGGTATACCTAAACTATTCGATGTTGTAAGCAAAGCATTGTTATTCAATCAGAGCATGATTTCCCACAACAGATTGCGAAATGTGGAGCTTTTAAAGACAGATAGTGTTATTCATGATGGGAAAGTTATCAAATCTATATCTGTATGTATAGTGATGATAAATATCTGATTATTGCAAATACATCTGAATGAATTTCTGCTTAAGAATCTCTAATCATCACAGAACAATAATAGCTCATAATCTTAAATATTATTGTAAATTATAGAATTTAATAGTCATTTGGTAAAAGTTTACTTTCACACTCGCATATATATATATACGTGTGTGTATGAATATATAATTATTAACGTTCAATAGATATACAAAATAAACATGTGTATAAATTAATAATCAGTGACAAAATATAGAAGAAATAAAATAACCAAATTTAAAAGTAATATTGAAACTACCAAAAAACGCTATTATTTTACAATATTAAAATGAACATATTGTAAAATCATTTCTAAATCCACAATGAAAGCAAATTAATAGATTAAACTAAATATTAAAGAATACTAAAAGTCTTCCAACAATAAAAGTAAATTGTTGTAAATATAATACACTGGTTATCATAAATTAAGGAAAATTCACAAAAATCGCGATAACTCAAGAAATTACACATGGAATTTTATGAAACTTACCCACAATATACAACACATAGTAAGGTATTAAACAACATAAAAAGAAATTATCAGACATTAATAGTAGTATAGAAATTAGCACATGTATAAAATAAACAAATTGGAAGTATCGGTTTGCAATAGAAAAAGTACCATTAATATGGAATATGATTGCCTCTAGAAGCAATACAGCACAAACAGCGATGTGTGATGCTTTCAATTATGCGGTCTATCAGTTCAATAGGAAGTGAGAGCCATTGCTCTTGTAAAGCAGATGCAAGCGCGGCAAGGGTCTGAGGGGGCGGATTGATGGCAGATACACGCCTCCCTAGAGCATCCCAAACGTGCTCGATAGGATTCAAGTCCGGGGATCGAGCTGGCCACTCCATGCGCGTAATTGTTTCCTGTTGAAGATAATCATCAACAATGCGAGCTCTGTGTGGTCTTGCATTATCGTCCTGTAACAGGAAGCAATCACCAATCGCCCCGGCATATGGGCGCACATAAGCATCAAGGATGTTGTCTCGATAAACCTGAGCATTCACGGTTCCCCTTGGAAAGACATGGAGGTCTGTGCGCCCTCCTAAGGATATGCCTCCCCAAACACAGACACTGCCTCTTCCGTATGCATCTCTTTCACGGATGTTTGATGGATGATAACGGGTCCCAGGTTCTCTCCATATCAAATAACGTCTACTGTCACTTTCTAGACTAAACCTGGACTCATCCGTAAAGAGAACAGGCCTCCATTGATCTGACGTCCAGTGGACATGTTGTCGGGCCCACTGCAAACGGTCTCTCCTATGGCGTGATGTGAGCGGCACGCAAATGGCTGGTCGTCTCGCATACAGACCACCTTCGTGGAGCCTTCTGCGCACAGTTGACGTTGACACCAACCTTCCGGTGGCTGCAGCAAGAGAGGATCTAAGATGTGTCGGAGTAGCGGTTCTATTCCTGCGTGCACTTAATGTCAAATATCGGTCATCGGCACTGGTCGTAACAGTTGGCCGTCCTTGACTGAACCTCCTAGATGCCGAATCTGTGGTTTGAAATTGCCTCCAAAGTCTATGAACCACAGATGGACTCACATTTAGCCATCTGGCCACTTCTGATTGACTCTGCCCTGACTCTAGTCTCCCGATGGCTCTCCATCGTAGTTCTTCAGGCAAATTATGCCTAGAGGTCATTATTACGAATTGGCTATCTCAGATTTTCAATGTCGCAATCACAGTAAAATTTGTGTGCTTTCTCTCAAACTTGGACTTTTATGCTCCAGGCAGATGACGTAAGCCGAGTGCAGCGTCACTAATTTGCATATTGCAATTTTACTCAGCTACTCTTAGTGGACAACATATGCAAATTTTGCACGGTTTGGCTTACTTTTGAAAGAGTTATCGCTATTTTTGTGATTTTTCCTTAATTTATGATAACCAGTGTATTTAAAAAAATATACAATAATATGTAGTAAATATATATATAATTAAAAAATTAAACCATTTTTTTGTTGAATATTGCATAAAAACGAGTACATGTATTCATATACTCGTATATTTACGTATTTTTCAATAAATATTTTAAACATGCTCTAATTGCTATGAACTTTATTTATTTGAAACGCGAAGCAATTATTTATTCTTACATCGGTGAATATTTTAGGTCACTGTTATATTTTGAGTTTTTTAGCGAATCTGATGAAACGTAATAGCAAGGTTTAAAAACATATGTTACATTCCATAAATACCCATCGTGTAAGTTACACATATACGTGATAGATAAAATGATTTATGAAAAAAAAATAGTAAAAAGTAAAGAAATTGTAATATACATAGAAAATAATATAGAAAGTAATATAGAAAATAAACATAGAAAGAGCTTTGATTAAAAAGTAATTCAAGAGATTATATTTATGTGCAAATTACATATTACATCCAAACCCCATATTTTTATAAACAGTAATTAATTTATTACTCTAAAATTATCTCAATCACTCTTATCGCTTACGAATCAAATCATTGCGTCATTATTATCTTCAAGGAATTACTTTACAACTTTAAAGTATATCTATTTAATAAGTAAGAATACAACCATTAATCAGTTAGATATTTTAGTAGTAAAATCGCAATGTGTTTTTGTTACGCACCTTTAAAACAGTGATCTAACTGTCGGCTTTTAAAATATATAATGTTTCTCTTTATTTACGTGTCTTTGTGACTTGACCGATATAGTTATTAGAATTACAACCTTAAAATTTATAATTAAGTTTCAAAGTTTGAGAGTTTTGATTATTGATTTTATATAGCAGTACAAATTTTTGACGTTATTCCTAACATTATTTTAATAAAATGGGGGAAACGATAGTTATGAGATTTTGCATGTACAATGGTAGAAAAAAATGGTTTATATCGTAGTGATTTACGTAATCAATATTGTTTTAAAATACATAGAGAGAAAATGAGCTCCCTATTAAGTATTTCAAAAATGGATTCATTTAGAAACAAAAGTTCTCCTCTCCTCTTTCCATGAGATGTTTTTTTTTAAAAATAAACCAATACATGATGTGAAAACAGTGGATACTACAATTTTAACGAATGGTAATAAAGAACATTTGCATAGTAACTCAAGATTAATATTAATTTAGGTAACGTAATTTTAGTGTATGCATATTTTGCTTGAAATTGCTTACATGATTTGAAATTCCACGTGTGGTGTTTTAGCAAGGTTATAAGCTGTTGCTTACCAATTCCCCTTTCAAATTTCCGCTTAAATTTCGATAAGATGATTCCTTTCAATTAACATAACTCTAAACGTTACACAAAGACTCCTGAAGACGGGACATGTAACTTCGAATTACTGTCATATGGTATTTTAACTGATATGCGTAAATTTTTAAGTTTTCCATTATAAAATTCGAGGAATATGTATATTTGAATCCCAATTCGAGCACACCTCTGGCCTCATATATCACTGGTCGCGAATCTTGCGATCTTATCCTTTGCGACTCTGTCTGTATAAAAATAAATTTCAAAAATGTAAAAATAAGTCTTGGTCAAGAATTTTAATACCTTAACTTCTCTCTCTCTCTCTCTCTCTCTCTCTCCCTCTCTGTTGATATAAACAAACATGGAAATAGAATAAATTAAAACTAGGTTAAAATAATCTTGAGACCTTTACATCTGTGTCTGTATGTTTGTGGTCGCAGTAGCCTAGTGGTCATGGTTTTGGATACGAGGCCAGCGGTTTTCGTTCAGTCGCTGATTCAATCCTCGGCCGCCAAAGACCCGCTGTGTAGCCGGAGCTGATGCACGTTAAATATGTCGGGCCCAAAGTCCTCCCGTTGCCGTGGTGTGGAAGTTAGGAGAGGAGGTGTTAGCTCAGGTGACGTACTCGTCACTTGACAGAGGTTCGTCGCCAATAACCCTAGTGTTGCTTCTAGTGCGACGTTAATAAAAACTAAACTAAACTGAACTTAAAGTGTCTGCATATATATATGACATGAAAACAGCGTAAATTTCAAAAAGAGGATAATAAGTCAAGCCATTAAGTTAGTTGCAGATTTTAACACATTGATCAATTGTTAGAGTTACCTGATTTCGCCATACTCTTTGGTGTGGAATAGTTGGGACTATATTGTAGGTTTTGATGAAAGGTAATGTCTCTATGACCATACTTTTTAATGATTTGCTAGCTCTTATTATATCTGAAAGCTTCAAGTGTATTCATTTGTTTCCATTGTTCTCAGCTGTCGATGATGCTCTGAGAATTGAAGAAGATGGCAACCCAAATGGAAGTGATATTCAGCGGCGAGGCATCATTGCGCTGGAGGCAAAACTTTTCAATGAATGCTGAATTAAACTTGGAAGCTACGAACTACTTCTACATGTTTTGGAAAGGGATATGAACTTCCATCTCAAAAATATATTGATTTTCTAAATTTAACGTATGACATATAAGTCTCTTCTATGATTTAGAATTGCTGGAAACATCACCCACAGTCTATTATATAATCTGTCTACATAGTGCAAAATGAGAATTGAATTTAGAATGAATCTATTATGTTTCATAAATTCGTTATCCGTATCAAAATTCTGAATATATGCTTCAACAGAGAATAGGGAAGGAAGTCGTAAATAGTTCTGTTCTATGTAATTTGTACCATATTAATAATTAAAAATTAATTCAATAACGGTGCGCGAATTTCTTGATACTTTGTCAAAAAATAGTAGATATATTTCTGTTTCTAAAAAATCTTATTTATATTTTAAAAAACTTCTATTATTTTTAATAATATTAGGCTTATAATAAATTAAAAATAAAATCAGAATAATAATTAACAAAAACATTAATAAATTTTAGTAATTGCTCTTTGAGAATAAAATAAAATACAACCAATCATTTTTTAATATCCTAAAAATTCTTGTCTATCTCTTCACTGACTGGATGTACAATAAAAAAAGTCATTGACTTAAAACCTTATCTATTTTAACAAATCTACCATAATTAGAGAAACTTAATATTTGTGAAATACAAGAACATTTTTGTTACGATATACGTGAAGGATCTGTGCTTCACTTAAGAATAAACACATGTCTTTTAGATTAATTCAGTTTAAGTATTATTTACAAAATGGATATTCATCCCAATCGTGCAGAAAACATCAAGAGCCTTTCCTTTCTGCGTTTGTTACTTTGTGTATCGTCCTCTCCGTCTGCATTGTAGTTAGGGGATGGGGAATCCGTTTGCATAATCGTCTGCGTATAAGTTCTATGGTCGATAAGTTCTGCGTATAAGTTCTATGGTCAATAAGTTCTATGGTCGCTGATCGCTGGACGATCATGCAGCAGTAGGTAATGTGACGGTTGACGGAAACTATATTTCGAATTTGCTGATGCTCATCTTGGACAATCTATTCGAATATTGACTTCCATTTAAAATAAAAAATAATTAGAAAACTGTCATATTTTTATGAAACTTTCTATGGGAATTTGAATTAAAGTATTTGAAATAGATTATTTTCTTCTATAAATAGAAGTTTTCGATAATGGTTTGAATACCAGCAGTCTGATTTAAAACGTCAGCAGATAATGATTAAAAAGCTTATGACTGTTGATATATGTTTTATTTATCTCTCTTTTCCGTAAAAAAACATAAATATTAAATTTTTTGAATTTATATTCATATTATTCAGAAAAATTTGAAATTTCATATTTTCATTTTAATCCTTTTGTTCACACAGATTTAAGTTTTTGTATAAAATGTATTTCCATTGTCCTCACGTTTTATATTTAATTAACTTCTTAATAGATTTATGTAAATATTTTATTTCATTTGTATTATAGTTTCTCAAAATTTGTTACCTGAGGTGCGGGAAATTAACAAAGAAATTCATAACTCTTTGACGTTTTGATCCTGACTGCATATGAAGCCACGATCACTTAGGGATTCGAAACTGGGGAATGTAATGTCGGTAAATTGGTCTACCAGTTTGTCGGTAAATTGGGAATGTTAGCCTCAAATAGTTACCGTTAAACCTACATTCTATTCACCAGTATAATTCGATAAATTATGTACGTAACTGTAATACGCTTCTACTATGACATCTGTAACTATATTATCCACGAAAGGGAAACTTATTTATCATAACAAAAACAGAAATACAGCATAATATATATATATACAATTATTTAATAATTATTATATTGACAATTTCAAAGATCATTTTAAAGGGATGTAATGTATTGTACATTAGATTACTATAGAGTTTATCAGTAACGTTTAATGCATGCTTACTTTCTAAAACATTTTAACAAATAGATTATGAGTCTAATTATGAATTTTTTAATTGTTTTCATTGTTAAAATATTTCATGTGTATAAGTACTAC
The DNA here is from genome assembly GCA_019974015.1 of Nephila pilipes. NCBI lineage: Eukaryota > Metazoa > Arthropoda > Arachnida > Araneae > Nephilidae > Nephila > Nephila pilipes. The sequence continues at coordinate 86,392 of BMAW01031798.1, read as the reverse complement.
TTATGATTTGTCATAAAATTATTCAATTTCATTTGTTTTACAAAGAATTTTATTTGTACTGAACACAATTTATTTTCATATTTTTTGTCACAGTGTATGAATTTCAAATAAAATATCCTATGATTACGAATTTTTATTAAATTTTCAAGGCTTAAGAAATTCACTTTAATTTACTGGTATACTGCTTTTGCTAAAATATTTTACTTAATTATCGGCGGTGTAAAATGTCACTATTGATATACGCGAATAAATTGAAATTTAACATGTAGCTCATCTTGTTTTTTCCCAAGATGAGTTTTTATAATACAAACAATTTTTTTTATTCTTTACTCAATTCGAATATTACCTGCAATTAAGCTTGTAATTATATCCACAAAGTTTCCACTGTCCTAAGAAGTTACGAACTGAAAGGTAGTTAAATTTATAATGGAATTTCTGAAAATATAGTGTATATATTTCAAGGGATAAAAGAGAAATAAATTTTAGAGTTACACGTGTAGTACTTAAATTGGCACAATTATTTTTCTCTTATAATTTCAAAAAAATATCTTTAATACAAATTATTTCAAACAAATATTAAGTGCCCAAAGCACTTTCATGACATTAAGATGAATCCAAGAGAGAAAATTATTTGCAATGATATTATAAATAGTAATTAACATACTAGTGACAAAAATATGTCCTCTCCATCCCACTGTAAATTAAATTGTAAATAATAGTACAAATAATAACCTTAGAAAGCAACAATATGTATAATTAATATTTTAGGATGACTTCATATATATACGTATGTATGTGTATGTGTTTGTGTGTGTGTGTGTTCACGAGTGATGTTCGCGTTTCAATGTTGACGGCGTGTCAGTTGATAACAAGACTCATTCTGGACATCCATCAACTACTTGAACAGGTGGAAAATGTCGAGAAAGGTCGCGAACTTGTGCTGGAAGACCATCGCTTGAACTCTAAACATATTGAGGAACTACCTATATGTTTAGAGTTCAAGCAATGAACTCACTACGGCTATTTTTAATAGAATATTTGGAAATAAGAACGCTCGCTGCAAAATTTGTGTTATATTCCGACTAACCATTAAAAGAAAGCATTTCGGCGAGTCAGTGCTTGGCCTGATACTGCAATACATCCTTATTCCAAGCACCTTACTCACCTGATACAAATTCGAGCGATTTTTCTTGTTTCCTTGCAAGAAGTGGGCACTAAAGAGCAACGATTCAACGATGTATAAGAGGTCAAGAACAAAAACCTCGAGTGAAACTGTGAACAATCAGTACAGATAAGTATTAAAATTAATTCCAGTAATGGAATACCCTATCTACAAATGTAATTGGAGTAATTCCTTGAAGGTTATAAGGTTGATATGTTAAGAAAATTGAAGCGTATAACTTTTGATAAAAAAAAAATTCTGGTTTCGGAGAGTTCCCCCTCACAGCTGAAACTCTTTTTTTAAAAAAAATAGAATAGTGTTGATTCAAATGACTGGTATTATGTGATTCAATTCAAAATCTTCTCTAATACAAAAGATGGGTGTATAAACAATGGCTCTGAGTCATTTATTCTCAATGCATTTGAAATATTTTAGCAGTACATATACGATTTCAACACTTTGCATCGTGTTTTAGAGAACCATACCTTAGGAATACTTCGATGGTTTTAGTCATATTCAGAAGTCGTCTCAAGAAAAAAAAGGCTCTTATAAGTGGTTACATTAAGGACGAAGTCCAAAAAACCGTTATTGGAAGCATTTAGTAATGAAAGTATCAGGGGATATAAATTTAATAAATGTTATGAAACTTCAGCTGTTTCCGTCTTTATAGACAGGTGTAGTAAGAATACGTGCTAATCGTATATATAAAGCATAATCTCTTATCATTCGTCATAAGATCAAATTGTAAGATTTCATGTCACAGTTCTAGCAGGATAATTCTTCTCGGCGCAGTTATAACACAGAAGTTTCAGTAAAGTATATAAAATGAGAAGCAACTCCAAAATATGAAAGAAATATTTTCTCTCAAGCGTGCTGAATATGTATGATAATTTATAAATATAAAAATTAAATAATTAAAATACTCAGTGTAAATTTTACAGCAACTCTTGCTAAGGACTCTGTATTATAAATATACAGCGACGTAATTGAAAGCATTTTCATTCAAAGTAAGCAAATACTTTTGTATTAATTTAAGAGTTTTAAAAGTTTTACTTTAGCTGATTTTTTTCGGGTTTTTTTTTTTTTTTTTTTTTTATTTTTTTTTTTTTTCATTTATCTTTCTTAAAATACAACAAATGATGCTTCTAAATTATTTATCTTAAAATACAACAAATAACGCTTTTAAATTATTTCTGTGTATGAATATACACGTTTAAAGATAAAATCCAAAGTGAAGCCTAAAAGACGATACCCTGCCCCCGAGTACGTCATGGTATCTATCTCCTTTTCCATTTACAATCACAAGGTTTACACTTTCCATTTACAATTCATTACAAGCTTTATAAATTCAAACAGAAGAATGGAAGTCAGAAGATTGAAGTGAAGAGGCCTTTCATTCTGCAACATGTAAAGCAGGGAGTCAACAAAACATTATTAAAAATCAGGGAATACCATGCTGCAATAAAATCTTCAGTAAATATAAATTATTTAAAATAAAAGTACCTAAATAAAAACAGTGTTGTATTGTCTTCGATAAAATAAAACCTTAAATGTAATATGAGTGGCGGATAAGAGAAATTCAACTATCTTTTATTTATTTATTCAACTTTTTTATTTTATTTATTTTTAAAAGTTTTATTTATTTTCCACCAAATCTGAAAATATCTTATTAATAGTCCGAATTTTTTTTTTTTTTACATAAAGCCTTTTCTTCTCCCAGAGAATTAATTATTTGAATCACGGCGATATTCAGATATCATTTATACCCTCTGAGGGATGCATATGAATATGCTGATAATATTCAAGCATTATTTGAAATTAACGACCATTCATGAGCTTAATTCAAATCATTTCAGTCTACCAGATTTATTTTGAGCACTGAAATGATATGAAAACTGCAATCAGTTATTCATAACTCAAAATTTCTTTAATCAATATCATAGCTTTTGGGAAAATTCTTTTCCCACAGTTGTAAACTCCCATTCATATCTTAAACGTATTAAATAACAGTACAAAATAGTGTCTAGTATGTATTTCTTGCTTTTTAGAATACGTATCATTTAAATGATTCATTTAATATGGAATAAAGTAAAATTCAAAATACTTTTCAAAATTAATTTAAAGGAAAACTATTATTGACATATAAAATGAAAAAGATTTATTTGTAGAACTTTATGTTAATAAATATTGAAAACAAGAGAAACATCAAGGTGAAATTCGACATTTCGTGGTGGGTAGTTCATGTTATGTAAAGAAGATTCAGTAGAAAGTAGCAAATAAGAATTTCAAATCATGTACAGAATTAGAAGCTAAAATTCTAGTCTTTATGAAAAATGTAAATTGGCAAAGAAGATTAAATCAAAGCAGAAATGTAAATTAATTTTTAAATGAAAGTTTTGTTCACGAGATGATATTCAAATTACGATTTTCTTATCTTCAAAATAATTAAATATAGATTTATTTTTAAATCACTTCCAGTCCATTTGGTGCCGTTTTCTTTCTAATTATTAAAATTAATGAAATAGTAATAGAATGTAAAAGGACTCCATATTTCGATTAAGACGTATGAAAGCAGAGAACCTGCAAAATTCAATTGATAAAGTTAACTCATGGACATGATGAAATAGAATTTAACTGTGTATGAATAAGTCTAAGCAAATTCTGAAAACGGATATTATGCTTCATTGAGTGTTTTAATATATTATAACACATCAATCAATATAACTCCAGGACAACATTAGAAACAACATTTTGCAAATTTTTATTCATCAACATAACACCACTGTTAATCACCCTTTTAAGGTGATACAATCATTCAACCTTTCCAAATCTTTTTCGCAAATCTTTTATTTGATACAAATAGCGATAAACAGCTTTTCTAGATCATCGACTCGTTGCTGTTTTTGTCCATCAGAAAGCAAATCATGGCACCACTTAGAGCTTTTCAGTAAATGCTTCCATATGATATCTGTTGTCATCTCAGCAGTCTCACGGAGCTTCCACTTTGATCTTTCATTATAATTTTGTCGCTTCATCACATTTCCGGTTATGGCTTGGCTGCACCACCTTCCACAGGTCTACCCAGTTCCGCGTCATTTTATTATCGAGCCACGTTTAAACTCGGCAAACCACCGACAAATCGTTGCTTTTGATGGACAGAGTCAGGTAGCATTTTCAATCCATTGTTTCGCTGCGGTGTTTTACCCATTAAAACAATGTTTTATCAGAACCTGAAACAGTTTTCCATTTTTAAACAAACTGAAACGACTTCTCCAGCCTCAGTAACTCAGCTGTTTCTCGATCATCGACTTAAAATTTTGACGTTTCAAAGCAAGGTTAGTACTCTAGAAGACCTGGTTACTGGTTTACTGCAGGCGCCATCTCAATTCAGGGTTATTGTGTTATAATAGCAAATAGATTCCTTATCCAAGATCAGTTCGAAAACTAATTTAAACTTTATAATAAGACTTCCTGGTGCTTAACCCTTCACTTTCAGATACATTTATGACTTCATATCATTTGGAAATTAGAATGATTCGAATATTTCTTGACGGCTAAATGAGTAAGGCATCTGAGCACCACTAATTAAAGTAATCTAAAACTCTTTGTACATAAGGTCGATGAAATCTAAGGTTAAGGAAAAACATTCTGTAAATAAATGATATATCATATGAATATGTTTATCATATAATAATTCAAAATTTGTGCTATATTACACAGATATTTTTAGCCTACTTGATCCACATAGCATATGACAGATATAAATTGTACCAACCTAGAGTTTCTGTTTGTGAATTCATATGTGACGTAACTTCTGTCGAGTAGGGGTTCAATTTCAGTTCACTAGAAACCAGCGTGTGGGCTGGTCACGTTCACAAATATATCAAGGATCCAAGTCTCCCGTGGCGTTGTGTGAAAACTGGAATTTGGTGCTGTCCAAGTGTCGTCCTCGTCATTTGATGAGGTTCAAAGTGTAACGTTTGTCACATATAAGAGTATAAGAGCAGAGATAAAGAATCTTTCAGATTTTTGAAATAGAGTGTGTATGAATAAATTGAAAGGGTGTTGATGTAGATCTATAGTAGGGTTGTCAATTTACTTCTGGATCTATTATAACAAGACCCAATTTGTTTAAGACAGAAAAATGTGTATTGATAATAACTGACAAAATCAATATCATACTGATTAAATTAACAAATAATTTAGAATTTCATTAATAATTTTATCAAAATAAAATATGATACATTACATGAAATTATAGCATGATAATGTTAATGTATGTGTTGTATGACATTATTTATGGGACAATTATTCGCTGATATTTCATTCTATATAAGTAGTTAAAACTCTCAACAGATCATTGGGTTTTAATTTTCACTTTTCGCGTTGTTTTTCCTTCTACATTACAATGACATAAAGTAGTCATAATTGTGAAATATGGAATATTTTTTCCAATAAAGATGTATTTCCTAGGAATTTAGTAAAAAAACAAAATCGAGATTCAATTTGAATCACAACCTGTACTTATATGCATTGTATTTCATAAGTGGTTGGAAATGTATTTGGGTAATTTTTTTATAGAACGGATTTGTAGTAATTTTTCTCCTTGTTCTAAACATTTAATATAAGTTAATCAAACGTGGCAAAATGTATAAATTTATATGTTTTAAATTGAGATTTCTAAAAGTTCAACGGATGACAATATTGAAAAAATCGGTACTCAGTTTCGATCTGGCCATCGGTTAAGTAAACTTGCTATTACTGTGCGGCAAATTTTACATAATACTTTTAACATGCAAAAAAGTGTGTGCTAAAATACTGTATAAAATTCTCAAGTTTGAACAACAAGAAGCTAGCAAAAATGTTTGTTCTGACGTATTGAATGTCATTGAAAATGGCCCAAACTTATTGGAATGGATAATAATGTGTAATGAATCGTGTCTTTTTACTTGTCCTGAAATGAAGTGCAATCCATCCTCTTCACCGAGTTCCAAAAAGTTCAAATCAAAATGCAAAGCAATGCTGATAATTTTTTTAGTTATTCATGGAATTGTGTACCTTCTCTGGGTTCTTGAAGCACCAATTATTAATAAACGTTACTACCTTCCCGTTCTTGTTGAACTCCGTGAAAGAATAAAGAAGAAAAAAAACTAATTGTGGAAGGTCAATTTGTCTGTAAAAAGGTTTCTACGTTAAGTACAGCATTTCACTATTATCCACCAAATTCGCCGGATCTTCCTTCATGTGACTTCTATAAGTTTCCTGAGGAACAATCTGCATTGAAAGGAACATGATGAGTCCATTGAAGCTGTGAAAGAGAACGCGGCACGCGTCCAGAAGGAACTGATAGATGAAGACTTCGAGCACTGTTCAAAGCAATGGACGATTCGCATGGAGCATTCTAAGAGTAGAGGAGGGATACATACTGAAGGTGATAATAAGTAAATACGTATGAAATCAAAATAAAATGTTTCACAGCATTATGACAGCCATGCAGGGAGTATTTAATAGCCATTTTTCATACATAGCTAGATAAAATGTTGAAAATATTGTACTGTATTGAAGACTATTAATAAAAATGACTTGTTTTCAGGACATCACATTTATTTGCGCACATCTTTTCATGCATAAATTCAAGACACAATTTTACACAAGCACCACCTTTTCAACGTTCGACATTACCTCTTGGAACCAAAATCAATACTAAATTTCATATCCGTTGCCAGTAAATTATCTAAAATCAAAACTATGATCTGGTGTTGCCAAAAAAATATATCTTAATAAAGAATATTGAAAAAGGTATCACTTTAAGTTTAAATCGTCTGCTTTTAAAAGTAGAATAGGTAATGTCTTAAATAAAGTATCACATTAGATTAAATCGTCTGCCTTTAAAAGTCGAACAGATAAATCTTAAAAAAAGTATCACATTAAATTAAATCGTCTGCCTTTATAAGTTGGACACATAATATCTTAAAAAAAAGTATCACAATCGTTTGTTTTTAAAAATTGAATATGTCACAATATGCATAAAGTAATAAAAAGGAAGTTATGCTCTTTTAAAAGAGAATAAATAGAAAAGAGTTATTTACCTTAAAATATAAGTATAAATGAGATTTTTTATGACTTATTAACGTCGTACGTGGATACAAGAGAAAGGCGATGGCGACAGATATCATGGGTTTGAGCCTGGATCAAGTGACAAAGCTGGCACCTATTTCTCTAAATTTCCATACTAATCTTATGGGAAAAATTAGGACCTTGACTACTTTTAACATGAATAAGTAATGCTATATGGTATACAGCGGTGTTCTGCGTTGAAATGCATGTATATACGACTAAATGTTCTACATTTATATAACCGAATAACGTCACATACATAACGTCACATATTTATTCACATACATAGATTATTAATACATACAGTGCAGGTAATGTGATTTTTAACTCTTGGGACATTGTCCGTGATTGGAAATAAGTTGGACGCTCTAAGTTAAGAAAAACTGTTTATATTCGATTCATAAATAAAAGCTTTTTAGAAACATTTCGACGTATTTTATAGTCAGTATAAATTAGACACTAATATATTTTGCTACACATCTTCTATAAATTTGATAAAAAGTAATATCTTCTTTTTCAATGTAATCAGAGAACCAAAGTAAAACATATACGAGAGTAAATCTAGCTTGTGTTCTAATTAATTTTAATGCCTTTTTGAAATTTTTTTTCTTAAAATCGACAGTTTGGGACCTCGTCAGTCTTAATGAGCGTCAGCCCCGCAAATATGTGAGTCTTTTGTGGCACCGGGACTTGAATCCACGCCTCGACGGGAACAATTCCTGCCGCAAATTCGCGACCATGATTACTTAACTACTGCTGTCATATATAAGTAAAAGAGAAGCCATGAGATTAAAAAATATAAGCAAATTAATTAAAATATTAAATTTGCATATATTAAATTTAAAAAAATATATGCAAATCCATTATATGATTTTGAAAAATATAAAATAATTATTAAAATTATATGCACGATTTATTCCTTAATAAAGTAAACCAAATTAATGTTTTACATAAATGAAAAAAGCACACATATGCAATAATTGGAGTTTTAGATCGCTAAATTCAAGATTTAAACCATTTATATTTGTGTCTGTATGTATTATACACTTAAGGGAGTTATTTTAGATGTAGTGATAAATGAAATAGTACTGGATGAAAGAATGAATAGAGATAGAAGATAACTTCGAGCTTATTAATATTTCTAAATTGTATTAAAACATCGCGTATAATATTTTGAAATGAAGCGGTTTTTAGTAAAAGAACTAAAATAAGAAAGAGCTATTTTCTAAAAGTGGTTGAATCATAACAAATGAATTGGTAAGTTAAGATTTTATTAATTGATCGTAGTTAAAATTGATGAATTAAGTGAGATTCGAGAGAGAGAGTGATCTTATCTATTCATCGGTGGTTATTAATAAATTATTTTATCTTGCTCAAACGTATCTTCAATTGGCGTCTAATAATTCGGAAGGAAAGATGGCAGTAGATTTACATAATGAAGCGTAGTCGTCAGTACTAATTATTTGGAACTTTTCAGCTCTAAGAATAATTTGAAATTCTTTACTAAAGCAAAACATTAATTCTACAAATGAAAAGGAAACGAAGCATCTTATTTGTAACTTGAAAATTTATCAAGATTAAGAGTACTTAATATTTTCAATATCAATTATCTGTGCAAGAAAGAAAAAAAATCTTATACAGAAAGTTACGGTTTTAAAAAAAGTAAAACAATATTTTCGATACACTGGGTAGGGTGTAAATACTTCTTACTTCAAACTTCTTTTTGTAAAAAAAAATTCGGTGATAGTTTTCCAGAAAGAACAGCATCTTTTTCTTTCTTGTGAACTGAAATAGCTTATTTCACTCGACCAACTAAAAAAGACGGACCAATGCCTTACCATTGAGATTTAAGTTTATCACTGTAATTCAGGACATCGCTGAAAAAAATCATAAATATTCCAAAGAGTAGGGCTTCCCGGAATTGAAGGAGATTTATATTATTTCTTTATCGTTGAAAGACTCAGCATTTCCGGAAAAAAAGAATTTTTTTTCTGGTTATCCTTATTCTTATTTCGATGATCTTTCCTACTTTAACCTTGCACAAAGGAGAGGGCTCTATATTTTTACGAAATACAGCCATATAGAGACAAACGCTGATTACAGGGTTAGCAAACGATAGCTATTTAGAATTTTTGAAGAATCAGAATGAAGAATAAGAAACTGAGAAATAGATGGTTGAGAGTTAAGAAAAGTTGGATTTATTACCTCTTCGTAGAATATTTTAGTTTCTTTCATGACTTAAACCAAGAAAGTACTAAATTAAATTTCAATATTAAGAGTTTCATTTGAAACTTGAATTGTGCATGACATTGAATTTGTTGTATAAGATAATGTAATACGATAGTTTTATGTATATACAATACTAAGGATTGCAATGATAATTAAGAAAAGGATAAATTTATAAACATAATTTTATTTTATATCATAGTTAAAATAATCTTTAAACGTTTAATTTTTATTAACGTGGTAAAATTAAATGAGGATATACATATTATTAAATTTTCTTCTGGTATCTTTCATATAAAACTATCAGAGAAAAAACAAGGAATTGTCCTTTTTATCAGTCAATTTAAATATACTCTAGCATATACATATTTACACTGACTAATGTTTAAAGTTTAATATCTTTATAAATCGTAAATTAGTGTTTTGAGGGGGAAAATATATTGTTTTCTATATAAATAAATGTCACACTTTTGAAATTCATCTCAAATATAAGTTTTCCGTTTTCAATTATGAAGTTTTATTACATAGAGTAGCGTGCATTATTTTATAGACATTTTAGATAATTAAAAATATGCAGATAATATATAAATAGGAAAGTAAGAAAAGTTGAAAAAATAGTTAATGTGTTATCAGATAAAACTGTTTTTTGGCAACAATAATTAATAAAAATAAACTTAACTATAATAAAAATGATTACCCGTATTTTGAAAATAAAATTAATCAAACCTTATTATTTCTTTCAATTATGTTCTATATTTAGTCAGTGATTACTTGTTAATGCCGAAAATGTTTTAGATTTAATTGGATGAATCAGTCAAGTCGATTATTATAAAAGGTTAATAAAAAGAATGAGTTTTCTCGAAATTCTGAAAACATTTATGCGAAAATCAAACACATGTGTTCTAAATCGGAAACATGAAGTAAAACAAATTTCAAAATTTCAATTTTTGAAAAGCAAAACAAGTGTTGACAAACCAAAAATAATCTTCAATTTTATTTAGAAAGTTATCTGATGAAAAATTTAAAAAAGAAAGCGATGGGTTCATAATGATAGCATAATGATCATGGTCACGTTTTCGCAGCTAGAGTTATTGCCATCGAAGCATGGGCTCGATTCTACTAAAGTACCTTCGTGTAGGGGGCGGCGGCCGCATGCTAAATTTGAATAGGTTCTATGTCTTCCCGTTGGCGTAGAGGTGCCATCTCTGATGTTCTTGTCATTTGAGTGAGGTTTAAAATTACGAGGTCCGTTGCCAGTAGTTTTGTAATGCTCCTGATGCTATAATAAACAATCAATCTATCAACCAAACAAAAACGATTGTTTTGTATAGAAAATGTTAGATGTACAGTAAGTCTTTTCTTAAAGTATGATAAATTATCTCCAAAATAAACTGTAAAGAAATAACAAAAGCTGATGACTATAGATGGTAAAACTGCTTTAGGGAAAATAAAGTTATTCATGCTTGAAATCAAACAATATAGGAGACACAAAAACGGGGGAAGTAGTATAAAGAGCAATTTCGAACAACGTTTTGTCGTTTTGAAACCATTTGCCACAACGGACTAATGACTGCTGATGTATCATTCGTGAATGATTAATAAAACATCTTTATTATAATAAAAGTTTTGCAGAGAGTTATTTGAACAAAAAAAAAGTAATGAAATTTATAAAATGTGAAAATCAACAAAAGTTTGAAAAATAAATCTAAAGCACTGATAAAATTTGAAATATTTTTTTTTGAAATTGATGTGTACGTTAAATGAATTTAAAAATTAAAAAGTGAATTATTTCGTGAGAAGTAGTTGTAAATAGGAATTATATAAAATGATAGTCGATTTAAGTGAAGAAAATACTCTTACAGAAATAAAATAAAATTTATAAATCCGATGTGGGAGTTAGGTTGAGATCCTAAAAACCACAGAGAGCAACATCAAAAATTATCTAGCGATAATCAATAAAGAATTTTGTTTTCCTAATGAGTGTCTTAAATAGGAGTTCGATCGTTATTGCTTAAAATAAATTAATAAGGTATAGAGCAAGAACCGAATAATAAAGTGCAAATATTACAAAGTTAATATTTATCTTTATTTCATTCTGTAATTTAGTTATTCTATTTTTAAACTTACAATGGAAGGTGAATTAAACGATAATTAGATAATGTTATAAAATGTTTTACCGTTAATAGGCAAATTTCCGTTGAATATATGAATGTATAAATGATTTTTAGAGCTAGTTAGCAATAGCCATGATACTGAACGATTATTATAAAAGTGAATACATTTTCAATTTCAAGGGCAGAATGAGAAAGATTTAGTAAAGGAGTTTACTGTATGTCATAAAATTCCATAACAATCCGTTTATTAATACAATGGAAGAGAGAAAAGCATAAAGTAACAATTCAAAGAAAAATGAAGGCACTTTATTCATATATTGATATATTTTATAATCGCAGAAAAGATATTCTCCAAAAACGACTTACTAATTTTCAGAAGATTAATAGTGTTACAATATACTAATAATAATCTGAGCAAATTTGAGGCGTGTATAACTTCACAACGGAGTTCGTAAGTATATTTTCTTTGTACTGACCTCATGAGCATTTCTATGACGTTGTTTGATTCAAGACTTATGAATTATATAAATCAGATTTGCTATTATAAAGATTTGTTAATAGGAGATGGGATGTCGATAGAAATTGGAGGAATACATTTCAGCAGAGATAGTAGAGCTAATGAGAGATCAGAAGATGTGAACAACGAGATTTGAAAGGTCATAGTCGTGAATTCAAGGTCGGTCGTAACGAGCCGTGGGTTCGAGTCTTGATGTCACAAAATATTTCCTTGTTGTCGGGGCTGATTCAGTTTACACATGTCTCTCAATGTCCTATCGTTGGCGTGGTGGGGAAATAGAAGAGAGAGATGTCATTTGAAGTGTCGTCCTCAATGACCGAGGCTCAAAATTGCAAGGTCCTTCGCCAATAGCTATTGTGAGGCTTCCAGTGTGACGTTAAACAAAAAGAACCAACATGTGTGAATTGTATTAAGCTGCGATGGCTCAAAGGCGTGAAAGTTTCAAAGCTTAGACTCCATTGCTTGAGCTAAAAGTTTTATAGAAAAACAAATATATATAAATATATATATATAGCTGCAAGAAATAAATTATTACTAGAAAAATTTGGAAATTGACATAAAGTACAAGAAAAGAATTAGAGATCATAAATGTTTAAAACTGTAATCTTTTTTATACGTACAAAAAAAAAGTTTTACTCTCTTGATTTTTTGATTAGTTCTCTTATTATGAAAATACTTTAATTTAATTTAATATGTATGAGAAGAAAATTTTAATTTAGAATAAAAATAGAAGAATTTAATCAAATAAGAGTTATTGTCGCCTGTTGATAAGTTTGCGTTATTGAAAAATCACGCTTTTAACATTTCAAATGTCAAAACTTCTGTATTTCATTATGAAATTTCTTTCGAAATTTAATTGAACAGTAGCTATTAATTTTTCTTAAAAAACAATTATTCAAAATTGATCTAATAAGAACTGGCTAGGAAACTTGCTAGTGTATAATTCAGAACAATTTTTTTTCCCTTCAATGAAAAATAAAAACTCAGTTAGTGTATATTTTAATTTTTTTCGAAGCTCAAATCGGTAGTAAAGTGTTCCATCAGAAATTAATAACTTAATAAGCTAAGTCAGTTTAAACGAGAAGAAAAATATTTTGAAATAAAGATAATAAGTCAGAACTGAGCTGACTTTATCTCGAGAGAACTGGACCAGAATTATTAAAATGTGTTCCCTAAAATTTTACAAATTAAGGGTTAATTAACTTTAAAAACAACAAAAATTGGCTAGATATTGGTATAAAGAGAATAAATAAACAATATTAATAAAAGAATTCAATTAATTTATCATTTCATACATAAAAGAATTAAATCTAAAGTTAACAACTAATTTAATTAGAATTTTGTTTCATGTCGACTGAAAATGGAAGACAGTCGTCCATGGATTGAAACAGGACACAACGAGTTATTTAATAGAAATCAAAGCTAAGAGCTATGAGGGCATTCAGATGGAAATTTCTACACTAGTTAACATAAAACTCCTAAATGCTTGCTGTGTTAGATATTTCATACTCAAAACTTGACCTAATTGCAAACACTCAGGAATTCTGGACAACAACCGTTGAGCCTTTTGCAATTACTCAAGCAGAAAATTGATTTAAGAAATGTTATTTCCATTCTAAAGTTTTGAGGCGGTAAATAATTACGAAGGAGTGTTCTACACCTCACTTTATTAAAATGTTAGCCCGAATAAGCTGAATATGACATGCCTCCATCGACGAAGCCAGAAGAGAGGACAATTATTTCACACTTCGCTGACTGCTTAGGCAGAGAGTCAAATTTATATGAGTAATCTGTGATATGTGGTGTAATAAAATGTAAGACATTTTCAGAGTTTGGTATTCTAGAATAAATTTCACTTTCTACCGATTAAAAATATTCACATCTTAATTTAAATGTTAATTAATATCATAGTCGTGGAGTTCATATAAAATAGAGTAATTACATATGTAATTATTTCAATTAAATTAAATTAATTTCTTAAACTTTAACTATCATGGTGGGAAATTACTTTTATTTCCTAATACAATCTTGACCTTGCAATTTATTTAACCATGTGCCATAAATCTGCATGATTCAGTGTTTTTGAAAGATCTAAACTAGTAGGGAGATTTCCCTACGGACATTTAGTCTCTACGTAAAATACATACAGATTCCTAAATCAACTACGCGTTTTGAATAATTCTCGCATTTAAGTTCCCAAACAGGGAAGCATATATATATATATATATATATATATATAAACACTGTATTAATATCGAAAGTTCCATCTTAGAATTTAAGGAGCACGCAAGTGATTGGTTAATGTGTCTCTTCAATCATTTGGTTTATTCGGCCGATTCTCTTTACACTTTTCTGATTTAAGCATGACTTAGGAATATAGTTTCTGTTTAAACGAGTATTTTATCCATGGACCCAAGATAATTACTTTTTATAGTGTGAAAATCAGATTTGTGGTTTTCTTTCAAACTTAATTTCCTAGGTGTTATGTGATATTAGTTTCTATATGCACCCTTTTTCGACCCCACATACTAAATATGAAGTATTATTCTCCAACAAAAAAATTCTTTTCATGCAGCATTGAAAATATTTATTAAATATTACTACCATAAAAAATTAAACATCCTTTTTTTGGATTAAATTGATTATTAAGTTAATACTTTGAAATATAAACCTGCAAACAATTCATCCTAACTTATTAATTAGCCTGCGCGATCATAACGAACACTTTTCTGTTCTGTTAGTTCTGTTAGTTTACACTTTTCTGTTCTGTTTAGTTTGTTTTAGTTCTGTTTCTGTTCCCTTAGTTTTAAAATGAATCGTTTTCAAGTCTTTAAATAAATTCCAAAATTTTTCTTTCTCTTCTACAGACATTTCAATGGATCAAATACCAGAATTTTTAATGCTTCTCTGTTACTAAAACCTACACAACATATATATATATATAACACATCAATCAATAACTCCCGAGACTAACCCAGAGATGGCGCTAGTAGTAAACCAGTAACCAGGTCTTTCTAGAGTACTAACCTTTGCTTGAAACGTGTCAAAATTTTAAGTCGATCGGACCAGAAACAGCTGAGTTATCGAGGTTGGAGTAAAGTCGTTTTGTAGTTTGTTTAAAAAATGGAAAAAACCGAGTTTCTCGTGTTCTGATAAAACATTGTTTTTTAATGGGGAAAAACACCGTGCAAGTGAAACAATGGATTGAAAAATGTTACCCGGACTCTTGTCCATCAAAAGCAATGATTTGTCGGTGGTTTGCCGAGTTTAAACTTGATCGTACCGACACAAATGACGCGGAACGCTCGGGTAGACCTGTGGAAGACGTTACACCGGAAAATGTGAGTGAAGTGACAAAAATTATAATGAAAGATCGTAAAGTGAAGCTCCGTGAGATTGCTGAGTTGACACAGATATCATATGGAAGTGTATTTACTATCCTTCATGAAAAATTGAGCATGGAAAAGGTTTTTTCCAAGTGGGTGCCGCGATTGCTTTCGATGGAACAAAAACAGCAACGAGTCGATGATTCAGAAAGCTGTTTATCGCTATTTACTCGCAACAAAAAAGATTTCTTGTGAAAAAAAAAAGAAGAAAAAAAAAAGATTTGTGGAAAAGTGTTGGAACGATTGTATCACCCTAAAAGGTGATTAACAAAAGGTGTTATGTTGATGAATAAAAAAAAAATTTGTGTGTGTTTTAAAAATAAATGGTAACATTTCAGAGCTTACTACGCAAAATAAACGAGTAATTCAAGTATTTAATCAAATGATGCATATATGTAGAGGTATTGTAATCAAGTTTTGAATGTCGTTCTCACAAACTTTCAATGTGTATTTATTTTATCACCCAAATTACATTATCTCTGTCATGTAATCATTCCCAATCTTTTTGTAGATTGAATGTACTGTTGCTGGTGATAACAATTAAAATACGGACTTTCGAGTCAGATATAGTAGTAGCACCTGGAAGCACTTGTGTGCGATCTCTTATGAGTCCCTATAAAAACAGTCACACTGGGTGAAATCCAGGGATCGTGGTGACTAAAGTAACTTTGCTTTATCTTGTGCGGATAAGCGATCAATCCACCGTTGTAGTAATATGTTATTTAATTAGTCCGTTCTACAGTCAGAAAATGTGGTTGTACATTTTCTATTGTAGAAGGAAGTTAGGCAGGTCATCTTGTAGCTACGTCAGAAGCCGTGATTGGAGAATATCTAGATACACAACTCCCGACACCGGGGGTCCAGTAATAAAAGAACATAGAACGTACAGTTGATCCTTTCATGGGGGCAAATCATTAAAATTCGAATAATCCCTTTCGTATTGCACTGTCATATGTTGATATTCAGCTCATTCTCCATTGACATGTCTGATGTGTATCACAGAAAGATAATCGTCGTTCCAGGTATTCTCGTTTCGGTTATTGCAGCAACCGCAAACAGCACGGTTTCATCAGCAAATGCTTCCAAAGAGCTCTCCCCGTAGTTTCCTGAGGTACAACCAGTTCTTCCGCAACACGATGTGTATGGAATTTTTAGGACATGTCATTTAGGTACCTTAAATACACCGAACTACGTCTTTTCCCACTGAAGGACAACACGTTGTTTTTCCTTTGCAAATGCAACCTCTCACTTGAAATTGTTCATACCAACGTCAAATCCGCTAATCCGGTGCTTTCTGCCCATATTTCGTTCGAAAACGTCTCTGAACAAGTATTATAGATTTGTTTATATGAGACTCAAGCACACAAAAAAAACTTATTTCTGTTACGTCGTGACATTGCTAAGATGTAACTGAAAGCAGTTCCTTCTTAGTCTTGACATACATTCAATATCCCAAACTCTTACAAAAATTGTGCATACGGCGTCATCTATTGGTGAAATATAAAATCTTAGACTTGTGTATATTACCTTTCATTGTGCGTGAATTATTACATGTCATATTTGTCTGCCGATGTTCACAAAAATTATTTTTGAGCTTCGATTATAAATTAAATACAATGTAGAAGGCTAAATACTCAAAAGTTTTGAGTAAAAACGCGTCAACATATCATTACACCGGTTGTAAAGTTAAATATCTGTCATTCATTTTTATGTTGTGTCTAGAATTTCTTTTCTAATTCACAGAGTCACCGATGACCTTTTGGATGTCACCTTTCAATTTTAATCACCTCTTATAATCGAATTCAAAAGTTTGTTTCTTAAATCCGCTTATCGGTGAAGAAATTTGTGAGAAGATTCAACACGTCTCTTTTTTTTTTTATCTTCTATGAGCTTTCGTGGGATCCATCTTCTAATATTGCAACCTTTCATCACAATTCTATGAATGCTGCATCAAAAATTCCGAAGAATTAAAATGGAGATATTATCTAGAACCATATGCCCACCTTTACACATTCCTTGCGACTGTCTCATCGGATCTTGTCTCCCTCTTCTTCCTTCTTCTTATATTTCAGTACAAACAGCTACAAAGTCCCTTTATCACTTTTAGACGTTTATGACATCCGCATACTTCTGACGATTAAAGATGAATTTCATTCGGTTTAACTTCTTTTGCAATCTAAAAATCGAATGTTGTTCAACCTCCAAGGGCACAGAGCAAATAGCGAGTTTCATTACAAATGGATGACATGGCAAGGTTTAGTATCCTAGCGTGGTTATCACAAATTTGTTATGAGTGAGTAAAGCAACTAAAAGAACATTGATGCCGACTTCTGCACGTGCAGTCTCTTTACGTCTAAGCGCTTTGGCGACTTTATTTTTGGATTACCAATGTATTGCCCTTGGGTTTCCATCGAATGTTAATTCTAAAGAATTCATTAGGTACTGAGAGAATCAAAGAAAGATAAAAATATGATATTCTACCAATACGTAAGACATTTGACTACTTAGGTAAATCGAGAAAAAATAAATGTAATTCGGTCTTGAACTTGCTGTACGTTTAATGTAACTTTAAACTGTTGTCGTCGTATTTCATTACATAACTGCTGCGATGTGATCTGACAGACCATTTGCAGGAAAGTAAGATAAAGCTAGCCCCAACAGGTAAATTCCGCTAAGTTTTGCTTACTTATAGTGTTTCCTGTTTCATAGATGCAATTAAATCGAGTGTTGAAAAAATACGATATTATTTCCATATTTTATTTTTAGAAATAAAAATACCTTTTTTTTTCTACTTTGAAAATAAATCCGTTTACAGGATTATAAATTTTTCAAAATAAATAATTCTGAAAGTTATGATTCTTTGGAAAAATAACAATGGAAAGTATAAAACACTACACATAATTAATAAAATGGGGTTTTTTTTTCTTTTTTTTTTTTCAAAATGATATTTACTCAGCAAATAAGAAGTCAAATTGCTTCAGTCAATAAAAAAAAATTCGTATACATTCAACGTACACTAGGTTTCGTCATACCATACATTTAAATACTGTTTACACTTAACTTTCCAAAATATCCTAGTTCTTAAGCGATTCAATTATTTTTTTTTTCAGATTCTTACAAATTCTTAGAATTGACATTTATACTCAAATATATGTTCCTAAAATTCCTAGAATCGTTAATTTGAGCTCTTACTGTTCTTTGTATGGGTTTTCTATCGCTTGGCTAGTTTTAGTTTGAACTTTGCGTAGTTGCAGAAACAAGATTTTACTGGTGGAAAAAAAAGCTTTTACTGAGCAGATCTTAAGTTCTAAAATTCCGCCACAGTCCAACAATGGATTCAGCGACTGCATGAAAATATCGAGCACCTTTTGACCAGTTCAATCATACCACCTTTAGTAAGGTTATATTTTTGCTGTAATTTCTGGATTTCTTCAGATGAATATCACTCGATGAATGAACACAATCATATATAGATTACTTCAAGAGAAATTTATTTTGTTTTTAGGTAGAAAAAAAATAACAGTCACGTCTCTTCTAGAAAGCTCTTGATTTGATCAATTAATCACAATATATCCAAGTTCTTTCTGTGCTAGGAAAAGGTAAGTTTCTTTTTTTGTACCAAAGCCTTTTAATGAAATATATATCCTTTAGTAAATCAAAAGGAACCAGAATAGTATTAGCAACGCACGTTCCCATTGTCTGTGAAATAATTACATAACTACTGTTACGCCGTATGCCAAACCACGAAACTAAAAATAATGGATTGAAAATCTTGATTAATTACTTATTCTTGGTATGCGACCTTGAAAAGTTTCCAGAGGAAGGTACTGAGACAGTGAAGCCTCACTTGCAATTTTAAGGGGAGGCAAGTTCTTATGGGAGCCTCCGCAACAGCAGATAAAGGTTAAATGAGTTCCTCACAAGCTTTGGTGAGGGAGATGCTAAACAAAGTTACCGGTTGTATGAAATTTATCTGAATTTGGTTTCAAAACATTCTTTTTTAGTATTTTTCTCCCACGGAATCCGTTAAATGCATAACTTTTATATATCTCCTTTCTTTTTCGCAACATTTCTCATTTTGTAATATATTCGAAATTTCTCCCATTTTTAATTCTTTTCATTCATTTTTAATTTTTTCATAAAACTTTCAAGAATATATGAAATCAGACTTAATCAAAACACTATAAAATTAAATGCATAATATTATTCAAATTATGTTCATTTACAATTTCTGACATCTTAAACAATTTTGTAATGAAAAATGGGGGGGAAATCACACAATTTATTTTCCGCTTTTTATTTGTAATACTGAAGTATGAGAAAAGGTCTCTATCAGGAATGTCTAATATTATCAATACATTTGGATATTTCTTCTCAACTTATTTCAATTTTTATTTGGAAGCGCACAACAATCTTTTTCAAATTGATTTCTATAATACGGACTTGATTAATTTCATGCTATTCAGATTTGAGTTTGACAATTTTCTTGTTTTCAAAAACCTTTTTTTGAGTCTACAATTCAAACAGATCTTGTACATTAAAAAATATGTACCCTTTCGTAAACAACAAGATTTAAGAGAAAAATGGTATTAATTAGTTGCAAAACATATTAAGTACTACTAAATTATAGAATAATATATGAGTAAGGAGAAGAGTCCATTCTAAATCATTTCTGGCGTTTAATGAGTGAAAGTGTATATTTATAACATTTGGAGTTTTATTTGTGAGAGAAATAATATAATAATCTGCAAAAAAAATTTCCATTGCAATTATTTTAGCTACTACAAAATTACAAATCACAACTACACATTAATCGAATGTGATTCACGTGGGTAAAAAAATTCTACAATTTATAGAACCGAAAAAATAGCGTTATATTATTGTAAAACAAAATTTAATTCCTTTAAAACAGATCAAAAGTAAATTATTGAATAGTAAATAAGAATTTTTTAATTTATTTGCCTTTTCATGAATTCTGCAATAAGCATGAACAAACTTTAGGTACAAATTTTTACATCAGATTGAAATTCGTTGTAAATAATATTTTCATGATACTGTTTTGCCTTAGATTTAATTTTTTTTCAACTCTTTGTTCAAAGTTGTCGGCCAAAGTTTTCAATAGAAAATAGAATACAGCCTTTTTTTTTCAAACAGAACAGTTTCATCCATTCGAATAACCGTAATCGACGACAAACCATTACGATTTGAGTTTAGAACTAAGTTCAAGAATACTGTTGAAAAAAGAATGTTCGGATGGGAAAAGAATAAACGCTGCTTCCTGCGATTCAAGGAAATCTCTTTTATTCGTTGATCGTTGAAAGCTTAACTTTCCAGGAAATGGTTTTCTTTTGGTAATTCTTACACTCCTCTCGATGACCTTTTTTTCTTACGCCTTTACACAAAAGCAAGGCGCAATATATTTGCGAAACGGAGCTTTATCGAGACGTATATCGATTACTAAAAGTGTGATGAAAGAAGAATAAAAATTGATGTAAAATTAGAGAAAGTTAATGAAAAAAACATTTCTTCTTGAAGAAAGTTGAAGAAGTGTTTTTATATTAGATCAAAGGAAGGTTTAATTACATATTTCTTTTGTTCGTATTTTACTCTAAATCAAAATATTGAAGATTCTTTTGGTAAAGGTTATTTCGGTTGATATTTTTAAGATTATTGAAAAATATCACAGTTACTCAGCAACTACAACTATATTCAAGAAAATAGCTTAAAATGTTATTACAACTAAATACCTTTATTATTATGTAAATAATCACTTTTGTGTTTCTCCTAAATCCAAAAAAAAAATAGGATATTTTCTTTTCGTCTCCTTTTATGGGTTCATCTGAGACAGTTTGGTAATGTTCCATTTTACTACTTTATAAATACTCTGCAATTTTAATCTAACGTTAATTTAATAATTTTAACAATGTCTCAGTCAGTATTCGTTGCAATTTCTTGCAAATGTTTTTATTTAAATAATGTTTCATTGTCACTTTCAAATTTATTTTTCTAGTAAGCAGTGATGTACTTTGTATATTCCGGCTGCGATAGACGAGTGATAAGGATCGGGAATTCACGATCTGTGTTGTTTCTGAGTAACCATTGGTTCGAGCCTTGATGCAACTGAAGACCTATTGTGTAGCAGGGCCTTTGCACGTTGAATTTGTTGAGGTCCCAATCCTTCCCTGGAATGGTGTGAAAGACTGATGAGGGAGGTGACAGCTCAGGTGTCGTCCTCATCACTTGACCAAGATTCAAAATTACGAAAACCGTCGCCAATAGCCCTCGTGATGTTTCGAAGCGCAACATTAATAAACAATCTATCAATTAAAAACCTTTTATTTTTCTGTAAAAATGCGTTTTCTACGTCATTCAACTTCGGCATTCCCAATGTAATAAATGAATGGTAGAATGATGCATTTCTTATAAAAATTGCATTGCTGATAAATGTATAACTTTCGTTTAGTTCCCAAAAAGTTCATTTATTTTAATTTTTGATAAGTTGAATATTCACTACGTAACTATATCTTATTACCCTTAATGCTTCAATTCATTAACTTGTGAGACTAGTTTGGATCATAAGAGCAAAAGAGTATCAATCCTCAAATATATTGATTCGTAGTATTTGTGTATACTTTTTACAAACAGCTGAATTTCAGCTCTTATTAAAATTGTTTATTTTGGGGAAGACGAGTTTAATTAATATTTTACTAAATTTTAAAAATAAAAGGCTAATGAAAATTAAACTTACTTAAAAGATGTGTTATATTCTAAAAAGAGCTTCTTTTGGGATTTCAGCATTATCATCATTTAGTAAAAGTACACAACGGGTTTTCATGCGTATTTCCTTTAACTAACCTCTGGTGCTACTTTGCTGCTATATTGATACAAAAACTGCTATAAAAATTGTGTATATGAAAATTAGCCTTACTATTCGATAAAAAGTATAGTGAAGCGGAAAGAGGGCGTAGAGGAATCAGAGAGAATAATAGAGGAATACTACATTGGTTCGAGTAACTATAAGACGATATGTACAGCATGTAGACTTGATTTGGATAACATTCAGATCCACTGCTTAGTCTTCAAGATGAGTAGATATGATTATATGGTAGATCGCCTTTAAGTACAAGAAAGATCCACAAAATTTAAAAAGAGGCAGATTCTTACCGAGCATATCCAATTTTATTCTAAAAATCTCCAGTAAATGCATTATATTTCCTTTTAATTGATACACACATAAAAATATACAAAGCATCAATTCAAAGTTTGCGTACTAACTGAAGACAGCTAATGAAATTACAATATCGCATTAGCACATAAAGTCTATACACACTCTATAAACTTCGACTGATACACACAGTGCACTAAAATAGCCCGCAAAGAATGTATACAGACTTCCTGCTTCTAGAGCCTGTTTCTTATATGTAGAGGCAACTATTTTTGTTGCCAAATTTGACGGCTTAACGACATTTAGCGACCAAATTGATCGTCAAGTTTATCGCTAAGGTCACCCTTATCTACACAAGAATGATCATCTTTTCCAAAAAACTGTTTTTTTCTAGGTGTAATATTTAATTTTTAGAGTAGACAACATAGTCTCGACTTAAGCGCAACAATATTATTATCTTTATTAGAAATATTTGTTGGGAACGAGTAAAATTTACCACTCCACACATTAAATTTATTAATTTATTTTAACTTATTAATATTCAAAGTTTAGAACAAACTGATTAAATATTTTGTCTGGTAATTACTGGATGATTCAATCTCTTATTCCTAACAAAATCAATTTATCACACGTAGTGTTGAAATTTCGACGTATCAAGTACAAAAGATAGCACTAAAGGAAATGAAAACTATCGTTCTTTCTACTAAAAATTTTTCTTTGAATCAAAATTTTACATAGATGTAAAGGAAATAGAATGTAATATACATTAAGCAAACCTAAGTAAGTTTTGAAGATACAAAACTAAAAACAAAAAAAACTGTCTTTTCTTGTACATCAATATTCAGAAAAAAAATTGAAAAAAATATAAGAGTCATCGATATACAATAAAAAAAACTATCAGCTATTTTGAAGAAGAGATAATATGATGTTTTAAATCACGCAATTAAAGTATAACTGAACAGAAAAAATTTAGATTTCTATTCGGGTTTCAAACATTTATCTTGATATCATGACGGAATAACAGAAAAACTGTTGCCAAAAAACAACCAATAAATTAGAATTTTTATCCTCCTGGAATATCAAGATTTCATTCGTAAAAAATATAAATAAAATCATTTTTATTCTGACAAAAATTAAGTTCTTCCCAAAATAACTACTGCTAACATTTCTATTTTACGTGAATGATAAAAACTTGTTCCGAAACTTTCAATGGATTGAAATCTTTTCTCAACAAAATTCAGTCTAGACAAAAGTATTTTCCCATTGAACTTCTTTTTTGGTTACCATACATCTCAAGTAATCGAGATAAAATGCTAAACTTTAAGTATTACTTTTATGTTCGAGAGATAACAATTTCTTGCTTTTTCAGAAAGTAAGATTTTTTCACGGCTAAAAATAGGTAAAAACTTTTTATATCTACACACTAACTGCGAAAGCAAAAAAATCTACTGCAAAGAGTTCTCTGATTAACGAAACTTGATTTTCTGCTGTACGTCTGTTGGAGGAATTAAAAGGTGTTTTATAAATTGGAGCTTTAACTTAAATAATGTACTGTCTGAAAAATGTAAAATAATTTTAAAGCTATATGTATATTATAGCCTTCAGAAGTAATTTAACAGCTTATTTGTAGTGCAGTGCAGAAATAAATAATTTCTAGTAGTTACCTACATCAGGATGAGAGAATTTGCGGACATATTTAAAAAGACCATCAAATACGGGTTTTTGAACGAAAATAAATTGTTCAGAAAAAAAATTTCTCATGTCATCAAATATTTTTTATATTCTTTATCAAGCATCATATCAATGTTTTTAATTTTCTAAAATAATTCATGTAGTTTATTAACATACTAACAGGAATAAATAAAAGAATGTATATGAATTAATTGGCACTTGTTAGTAAAAATTTCTAAAGTTCTTAAAACTTTGACAAATAAAGAAAGCCTCATTTTTACTCATAAAAAAAAAAACTTTGAAAAATATTTTTTGTATATAATGAAATATTTGAGTAATCCTAGTGTAACACAATATTGTTGAAGCGATTCAATTCTATTACAATTATGAAAATATTTATAAGAATGCAAAATGTTTACAGTATGGATAAATTTCTAATAACATACATATTCTCGATACCTCTAATTATCACATTTTTAAGTTTGAGAAGTAATAAAAATAGCATTTATAAAAATTATTAAATAAATACTCATGATAACATAAGTATGTGTGTGTGTGTGTGTGTGTGTGTGTGTGTGTGTGTGAACAGAATAAGTATTTAGGAACTTTATTCCAAATTTTATTAAAAATTTAAAAATTATGCGCATTCGAGAAGGAAAAACATAGTAATAACGTTTCATGTAAAAATTATATAACAGTCGAATACTGAATACAGACTTTTGTCTTATTGATTCATTAATACTCCTTTGCTTCTGAAACTATCTGTATCTTCATCTTCTTTCTCATTTACTGGTAATGCACATTTCTATGGGGAATAAGAGTTCTTCTCTCATATCATTATGTTTTAAATGATTCTTGAGTGAATAGGTATAATCTTATATTTTATTTTACTTACATATCCTTAATCTAATGCAAAAAATCTGGAAAAAAGCATCCAAGAAAAGCATTATGAGGGACATCCAACATTTCAACTTTTAGTGGAAAGAATTCTTTCCGTAACTCCTCTTAATTATTGGCATCACTTATGTAATTTTTTAAATAACTTTTAAAAATACTAGGATAAAAACGTATTAGTAGTAAGATATTTTGAATATCTTTCTAATTCCTAAATCCGGAATTGAATTGATTATTTCAAAAACCACGTACGTCACACAAATAAAACTTTTCAGGAATCAATAAAAAGTGTATAATATATATAAATACTTAAATTCCCAAGGATTGTTTTCATTCTGAATATAATGTTTAGACTTTAAAGTCTATAATGTACAATTTTTATAATTTATGAATTATAAATTTAAGAAAGAAGCCTTAAAAACTCTCTTTGACTTACTCTGTTTTAGCGAGAAAAAGAATTAAATGGTATTTAAATTAAACAAAACAGTCATTCTAATCACTTTTTAAACAAAGTCATTGAAGATATCATTTAAACGTCAATAATTTTATTCTTTTCTATCATTTACATAATTATATTCTCCGTCATTTCAACTAGGATTATTTTCAATTTCAGCAGTTGGCCAATCAAATATGTTTCTCTAAAATGGCATATGCTCTTAGAGAGTGCTAAATTTCACTTTCTTTGAATCGTCTAATTTTTTACTGTTGACAATATCGATACAGCGACTTCGGTTAATGGAAGTGATAGGGGAGTCTAAAATGTTTTCAACAACATAAAGGAGTCTTATATAATTCCATCAACAAACTCCACAATTATGATGGAAGCTTTTTTTATTATAATCATAATGAAAACTATTGTATATAGAAAGAGCAAGTGCTCTATTTTGTACTTTTCAAACGTTTTTCCTTTACGATTCTGCTGATAAACATATTTTTTGTACCGAGTCGGCCACCGTTTATTGAATTCCAAGACATCTTCAATTTTCAATTCTATGACTGTAAATATTGAACTACAATTTGATATAAATATTTCGTCTGTCGAAGGAGTTCGTCACTCGTAATTTAAAACGTCTTACGATTTTGTTTTAATATTACCTGTTGTAGGTTTGTCTGTTCCATGGATTTAAAACAAAGGATTTCCTTAGATGTTTTTCTGTGATTCGAATTACAAAACTCTATCAGAGAGAGAGACAGACAGACAGACTGAAAAAAATTGAAAAAGAATTTTCTTTTTACATTTAAACAGCTATATTGTAAGTTCTCAGAATGAAAGATATGATAAAAAGCAATTAACTAAGAAGATGTGGATAAAAAAATGCAAATTGTTATTAAATAGGTACGTGATTTAATGAATAAATTATAATCCAGACTCGAGATGTATCTTTATTTAAACTTTCATCAGCTACAGTAAGAAAAAGTGAAATAATATTCCCTGAGTACTTTGTATTCTAAACTGGTTTCTATCTTCTCTTTTTATTTATATTTCCAAATGTTTTAGGGGTAAAAACCTTGTATATTTAATGAAAGATTCAGATCACTTTGTTCCATAACATATTTTCTTAAGCAAACAAGACTGAAGCGTAGTTTCTCTATAAGGAATAGAGTCAATGGAACACACATAACAATATCATAATAAAATAAATAAAATCGAGCCTCCCAAAGCAGATTTAAGAAAAAATATATTAGCAGTAAACAAGACTAATTTACTCTCCATTATCAAAATTTAAATTCTTAAGAAATGTTTTGTACCTTATTCACTAATTGTGAGCTTGCCACTGAAATACTTAGCAAATAGGTATTCTAATAAAATATAATATATTAGTAATCATTTTTCCTGTTTCCTTCCTTTGTTTATTGCCGGAAGACATACGAAATTATTTAATTTTTGCTCTATCTAAACAAATATTTGAAATCTTATTTTAATAAATCATTTGACTATGCCAAAATGAATCAACGCAACAATTTTGAATCCCGAAACTTTTCAACTTCCTCTCATATCTGAGGAATAATTCTTCGCTTCGCAGAACATACTCTTTTCCTTCTAAAAATATTAAATTTTCACGCACACACATCTTTACTGTTGAAGAATCGAAAAAGAGAGACTTGGAATATCGACACTTCTTGAATTATTATACAGTTATTCTGTGAGAGACAATTTCCATTCCCTCAGGCGTTTCGGGAATAGAAACAAATAAAAACTTTTATTTTATTTTCTGTATACTTAGTTCGCGCGGTTTCCCGAAGACAAAAATGTGAACGGGAAAAGAAAGACCCTCGGTGAATCTATATCAAACCATGTGATTCAACCGAATTTACGGGAACAATAGAAAAAGTGATGGAATTCTAAACAAATAAAGAGAGCAATAATATAACTTTACAATAAATATTTATGTTGGTTAGAAAGGATAATATCACTTAATAAAAATCTTGCAAAATTTTCGGTTATGCTTCATCTGATATGTTGTATTAAAGTGTAAATAACACAGATCAGATTATTTACCAAAATTTTTAATTTATCAAATTCTAATCTATAGACATATCAGTATATATTACAATAGTTCATGTTCTACCAATTTTTAAAACTACAATTCAACATTCTTGTTTTTTGAATTTTATACGTGAAGATTTTCATCATGAAGTTAGTTAACTATAGAATTAATATGATTTTTTTTCAAAAAATAGATTATATATTTTTTTCTCTATAATATATTTATATATTACTTGTAAACTGTAATTCTTAGAATATCCTAGCAATTAAATGGGAAACAGTTAAAATAACAAGCACTTTTAAAATGATTTCCTTATTATATTGTGACATAGATCATTAAATAGATGCATAGACAAAGACTGAAACATGTTTTCAGAACTTAAAATAGTTGTAATTAATTCTTTGAAGCTGAAAATATTTCACGCATGCCGTAGCCTGCTAACATACTTGGTTTAAGTGATATAGAGAATGTATTGAATATGTTAAGAAAATAAAATTTAGAGCTCTTCTTCACTCACTTATTTTTATTTGGAACTGAAATAACTCTTCGTGATGCTTGGAAATCTTTAGGTCCACAACTCATCCTACGTCATACCAAGTGTGAGAAAACGTTATGATCCGAACGTGACTGTCAGAAGTGATAATACATCTTATTAAACTGCTGAATTATTTTTTTTTACTTCATTTGTTTTCCCCTAAATTATAAATTCCTCTTACGCTATGTTTTATTTTAAAATCTTTCTTTAGGTAGTAAAAGATTATAATAGTTCTTTCGCTCTGTTTACTTATTTTATACCTACACTCGCACATCACGTTTACCATCATTCCAGCTTACATTTCCATCTTTGTTTTCACAATTACCATCTATACTTAACTTTCATATACAAGCATATTTGTTCGTAAATTTTTCAAATAAATCTTCGAGAAATGGAAAGAGTTTAAGATCTTCGAGAAATGGAAAGAGTTTGAGATCTTCGAGAAATGGAAAGAGTTTGAGATCTTCGAGAAATGGAAAGAGTCGTAGAATGAGATATGAAATATTCAATGAATGTTGATTTAATTGCTCATTGCATGAAGCATCACAGTGGGCTTATTACGAATATCATTGTTAATAACAAAGCAAGATAAATGTAATAAAAATTAGAGATAGCAGTCACATATGTAATATTTAAAATTAAAATAAAACATCTTATTACACATAAGGCATTGCTAGAGACATGGGCCATCATATTATAAGATATCCAAGTAGCTCAAACTGCTGCTTATATTTAAAATAATTAAAAACAAAATATTATGATTGAGAAATTGAATACTTGATTACAGTTTAAGAATTTAATTTATTATTTTCAAATTTTTCTTTCCTTCGTCCAGTCCAATTTTATTATAAATTTTAAGGATCTTATTGATGTAAAATTTAGTTGACTAGCATAGAATTCTTCCGGTAAGTTAGGTAGGGTAATAGCATTTAAAATGCATCCTGTTAACATTTATCAACTAGATACGGTAAAAAGAGATGATGCATTAAATACTTCTATGACACAGTGGGGATGCTTGTTATGATATTTTAAAATATTCTCCTTATAGCAATGATAAATTTCTTTTTCTTTTATTTTACCTTTAATGGCTTAAATATATTTAACATGAATTTTTACAAATACACAAATCTCTTCAAGTGAGTAGTCTTCATTCAGAGATAGTAAATTTCGAAACTTATGTTGATTGGAAGATTACAGATACTAGAATACAACGCGAGAAGTTTGCTAAATCAATGGTAAAATAAACACAGGAAAGCACGTCTTTTCGATATTGGTATACTACTATGTTGCATAATTATTGCTACAGGCATTTCCGTGAAACGTGCTCTAATTTTGGAATAAACATGGATAGCTATGCTTCCTCAGTAAGTGATGATTATTATCTAGAATTTCAAACCACAGATATTTTTTGATATTGTAATACATAAGATGAGAATATATAAATATATTCACACACAAAACACAAGATAAAATGCATTTCATGAATGATTTCTTTCATTCGTAAAACTTGCGTTATAGAATTGTCTCTTCAACTTTGTCATCATAGAAATAAGGGAAGAATAGTTAACATATACATTTCATTAAAAACATTATTCGCGCGACTGTAAACGACTGTTGAAAGAATTCAATAGTTATTTCTGCAACATTAATTTAAATTTTTTATTTATGCTTGTTCATAAACCTTAAATAGATAAACAAAAATATATTCAAAAAAAAATTGTGACGATGTGCTATTCAAAATTTTCTCTTAATTAACCTAAGTGGCCTTTTGTAATTTGAATTGAATAAAAAATTACCAACTTTTTGCCAACCACATAAAATTATTTTTATACAAGTTAGAAGATAAGTGTATAAATAGTATTGGAGTTAGTGATATATAAGAGAATAGGAATTGAATGGCAAGAGAATGGATATAACGATAAACGTATATGGGGGTTTCAGATTAGAATAAATTTTCGTAATTAATCGCTTATATTAAAAGTAGTTGGAAATGACTCCAAGTCAGAGTAATAGGAGTCGGGATCTCCTATAATAAAGAAGTTCTTGAGTCGGTATGAATGATTTGGTAAGATAAAACTTCATTATTTGAATAGAAACTATGGTTAGCTGAGTTAAGAGGGATTAGAAAGAGAGAGAGGCGTTTCTTATTGTTTGATAGGCGTTGTATGTTATTGAACATTTGTTATGCTCTTACAAATAATCAGTTAGAGTTTTGAACTTTTCTACTATTTAATTGGACTTTAAGAATGTTGTAGAGTTAAATAATGAAGGAATGATGTCCCATTTGTGCTACACTGTTTCCATTCCTCGGAAATCATAACGTCCCCAACGATGTAATATGACTGAAACAAAAATACTAAGAACTCAATTTTTTTATATCAATGAAACGTATTTACATTTCTCAACTTAAATTACTTTTGTAGAATTGGGGCTAAATAAACGCAAGCTTCTTAATAAGGGAAGTATTAAACAAATAAATATAAAGTGAATGAAAAAAAAATTAAGGTACAGTTGCCAATGTATAAATATAAATTTCGTTTCTGAACCATTTTAATTTCATTTCAGAGGCAGCATAATATGTTTACATTATCTCTGTTATCCCTACGGTCTAGGCCTTAGCTTAGTTTTTCTATTCTCTGTTACAGATAAGAATTTTATATAGAAAAAAATTGGATGCATACAGTTTACCCCTGCTTTTAATTTATTTGTATAAACTTCAAGAAATGAAAGACAACAAGATGGGAAAATTAGAATGTTACAAAAGAATATGGTTATAAAAATGACCAAGTAAGTTCAAAAGCAAATCTTACACCATTTAATTAAAGTATATGTACATTATAATGGACTTAAAATTGAGGTGAAAGGTTTGCTGTAATTTTATGAGTTATTAAAATAAAAATTTTAGAATAAAATTGCTTTTTAATTTTAAAATTGTGCAGGACACTTAACGATCGTAGTACATCTTTTTAACTTATATGTCTTAATTCTTTTATTGTGAGCTTTTAATTTTCAATGCAATGCATAACACACATAGCAATGTCTTTCAAAAGTATTATGTTCGTTAGTAGTCAGTATATATATATATATATATATATATATATATATATATATGGGGGGATATTCCAGCTACTTATCTATATATTAATTGCATTTTCAATAAGATTGTAAAACTAGTTCCTCATTTCCTTGATAGATGGCACCACAAATCGGCATCATGAGTTAGCGCCCTCAAAATAAGAATAAGACTTCGGAGTATATCACTCTCTGCCTCTCTTCTTTTCTCCTCTCACTTCCGTATTTAGCCCGTCATTTCTATTCTCACAGCAGCATTGGCTCGCCACTCCGCTCTTGATATAATTGGGTGAAATGTCCTACTCTGAATGCCAAAATGCATATGGATTGCCATCAATAGGATTTGAAGAGCTAGTTATATATATATATATATAATATTTAATTAAAATACAATATTTTTAAAAAGTTAATTTGTTCTGTAAGTTTTAAGTAATAATATTCGCCATAAAACATGGCTAATTTGCATTAAATTCTTCAAGACTAAAAGTTTACCCATTTTCATGGTGAGGAAATTTGAAAAATGATACCAGCTCTGAAATTATCCTTGTCACTTGAGCGTGGCTCAAAATTGCCAGGTCTGCTATCAATAGCCTTTGTGATGCTTCGAAGTGCAATGATAAACAAAAAGCTCAATAAATAATTCGAGATAAAAATCAACATTTTTAAAAACAACATTTTTATATGATGGCAAAGTTTATTAAAATAATTATTGAAATATTAGTTAAAGCTGGTCTCAAATATCTAAATATTACATTGTTAGGCGAGTAAGAACGGTTCCCAAAATTTCAGAGCTCTAGTTTGATGGGAAGTTGGTTAAATTAACAATAGAAAATTTTATGACACACACAGACAGACACCAAATGAAATACATAAAAACGTTAAAACTAACTAAAATTAATTAATTCATGGTGCTTGGAATGCAGTTTAACCCAACCTCCCTTTGAGACAAGAATTATTTAGCAGTATTTTGCCAAATGTGGCTACCCTGGTCCGGTTTACGGACTTAACGTTGAGCCAAAAATAATCGCCAAGTTTGGTGCCAATTTTTGAAATCGTTCCAATTGGTTGGGCTAAACTGCATTATTAAAGAACATATTAGTTAAAACTTGTCACAAATGTCTAAATATTGCATTGCTAGGCGAGTAAGAACGATTCCCACAGTTTCAGAACTCTAGCTTGATGGGAAGTTGGTTAAATTAACGATCGAAAATTTGATGACACACACACAAGTGAAATACATAAAAACGTTTTAAAAAATCAAGCAGTAATAAACCAAATGACTTTAATGAAGAGTATCCAAATTTTACGGTGGTCAATTGATCATAAAACATAAACCTGATTCCTATCCAATCTTAAATTCAAGCAAAATTTATATAAAACATCATAATAGTAAACTCATATAGAAGATACCGAAATTAATAAAACTGTTACTGAGGTAAGTAATAAGTACATAATATAGGGATTTGGCGTCTTAATTAGCATTGAATCAAAAGAAATATCTAAGATAAAAATATCTTTAAAAAAAACTGGATAATACAGCTACGTATTTAATATGTTTGTAAATATCATTACATTCATAACCAATTTCGTTTAAAATGAAAGCTGAAGCGTTCCCTCGAGGTATACTTTAATCATTTTTGTATCCCCTAATTAGAACAAAAAGCCCCAATTCAAATACATAAAGGTTTATACTTAATTTTATTCGGTAATCTTTATTCAAACCTAGTAAAACATAAAATGCATTGGATATTATTTTATCGTTAATTATACTATCATAAGATTTGCTTTTGATAAGGATAAAAATAGCATTAATTCCATTATAATTATTTTCAGATGAAAGCAAGAAAATATCGTTTGATAAAACTAATTAGTCCAATATATTGTATTTCTCAATCATATTTAAGATGGGCTTAATCAAGGAAATCGTTAATTTTTGTTCGAAATCTCTTCAAGGCATTTAGAACAAAATCGATTTTTTTCCTAGTTCTGTCATTGCTTATTCTGCTTAGCAGGAATATCTTTCAGAAATTCCTCTTTATTACCGTTTTCTTATTTTCATTATTATATAATCATACAATTTTTAATTTGATCTAATGTACACATCTCCATATCGGTATTTTCCACGATCACTAAATAAATCTGAAATTAATATTGTGATTTATCTCATTAATGATTAATTTCTAAGAAAATCCTGATTATAATTCATTGAAAAAATGTGAGTATTTATAACCAAACTATTTTGTAATAAAAGAGCTCAAACAATTAAAGAGAAACAAACTATTTTCTATTTGAGCTGTATTTTCTGTCACGCGTGCCATGAGTAAAGCTAGTAGTTTTCCGAATTCAAAACAATATGTATGATAAAAATAAATAGTAGTATAAATTTGAATACATTATTTTCTTGCATTAAATCACTTTGAAAGTACTTCTAGGTTGTTTACTAAATTTTTCAGCATAACAAAAAAGGCGTTAATACCTGCGAAGAGCAACATTTACACAGAAACTTCATTTCCTTCAGTGTCTGAAAGTTGTAGACATTTAAGTCTAAATGGAAGTTTCAATACTGAAAAAAGTTAACTCATATACCATAACATGTTTTCTTTTGCACGCACCTGAAATCATTGGTGTAAGAAAAACTTTTCCTAAATTTGCTAATATGCTCCCAAATTTTTCTAATAGATTTTTATTTCGTGGGAGGAGGGGGGCGGGAGCTCGAATAGTATGTGTTCTTCTGTGAGGCAAATAATGGAAATCAACAGTAACTGCCAAAAACACTGTCTAATCTGTTAGTGCAAACGGTGCCTGGGTATGTCTGGACCTGCCTTGTTTTTTTTTTTTTAAAATCAATGCTAAAATGAATGCGTTGAGAAAAGAAAACAGGTCCAGCACTTTACATGGTTCTTGCCCAGATTTGCAGAAGTGCAAAGAGCTCTTAATTTTGTTCTTTTACCCGTCAAAATATAGGAATTATTAGATACTAGAATATATTTTTTGACAATCCCTATTCGAAAAGAGGTGAGAAACTCCTGATCAATACGCTCAGGAATATGGTGTTCGAAAGATCTTTTTTTGAGCAGAGTAATTAAGAAAAAGGTTTCAGTTTCAATTTTAATTAAATTTAATGTGTAAAGAGAAAATCCATAATCATCTATTAGGCTTACCCATTATGAATAGGATCATTATCATGAATATACAATAAAAGTATTATTATTTATTGTGAATATTATTATGATCATCTATTATAACTATCTGTTATGATTATAGAAATGTTTAAGAATATATAAATATTATCGTCTATTATATGATGATCTATTATTAATATGAGCCTTATGATTCTTTATTATGATTATCCTCGTCTATTTTATGAAATACATTATGATTATCTCTATTATCAGTATGATCATTATAATTACTTATTATGATTATTATGATTATCTATTATGACAATGATCAATGAGATTATCTGTTATGATTGTGGTACATTTGATTATCTATAATCGTTTTGAATTTAGATATGGAATCATTTCAAGATATAACAGACGTATTCGAGTATTATTTGCATTGTCAAAAAATCTTGCTTAATGAGAGGGAATTCTTGATATTTGGCTAGTAGATAAAAAGTACTGAGATAGGTGATAAAAAAATAGTGTCCCTGTTATAGAAGTATCTAGATTGAAAACAGAGTGAGACTGCAAAGAATTTGAACATAACCATGTGTTGAAAAAATTGCAATCCATAGCATCTTTGGTAGTTTTATAAAAACGAAACGAATATGACTAAATCATTACCTCATTTTCATAACACGCAGCACAAAAAAAAAAAAAAATTTTTTTTTTTTTTTTGCAATTCTTTTTTTTTTTTTTTTTTTTTGGTAAAGAAACAATGATTATCTGAAAATATGATTCTTAAAATTTACAGTAATTTGATTCGGAAGTCTAAAATTAAAGCAATCTTATGGTCGTGATAAAAGGAAAAGAACTAATTCTAGATGAACATAACTCATTAAACGGCAGCAATTATAATGTTTGTACTCGCAATTTATAGCTGTTGGAGAAATTGAGAGAATGTTATTTAGTATTTCAAAAAAGAATACAGATGAATGTAGGATAAAAAAGGTTTTTTGGAAGATGCTTTATTTAAAGTTATGCGTATATCTTATAAAGTGTTGCATATTCATTTTTAGACCTTTCACAAAAATTATTTTATCAGTTTTGTTATGAACCTGCAATTACGTGTCCCTGCAATGCTGTTCTTTTTGGAGAAGAAATATTTGCAGAAGTTTTGATGGAAGGGTTACGCAACGATACCCATGACCTTGGCGACCATTTTGGTGACGAATTAAATTCTAGGAAATACTAGAATTTTCTCAACGTCTCTATTGGAAGAAAAGCTCTAGAATTTCTTCTTTGACGTCACATCAAACCGGGGTTGTGCTATTAACCGGTACAAGTTCTGTTACCCGTGCTTCTCCTTTTCGTTGATATTTATGATCAAAGCGTCATCCGCCATTATCCTCCAAGTTGAATTGTTTTCACCGTACACCCATAGGGCGATTATTAATTTTATTAATGTTACATTTATTTATGTTTTTTTCAATGTTTAAAAACATTTACAATAGCCATCACAAACAATAATTAACGTATATTAGACATGAAATGTCATCGATAATTCCTTAAGCATTTGTCTTAAGGATTAATTTAATAATTATTATATTGGTAAATATCGTAAATATTATTCAACACTCGTTAGTCTTAGATCTTCAAAGCAAACTTCTCCCGATATCATAGACGACACAAAATATATTATTATAATTTTGACTTCAAAATTAAATTACTTCATAATTAGTAATTTAATTTTTGAACAAAAATAAATTTCATGTTAAGAAATACCCTGAATATTTCCGAAATGAATCGTATCTATCATTCAAACCCCCCTTCATTGTATAGTGTTTATCATTTATTAAATAGTTTCTATTGAAGTGAATTAAGAGACTAATATAGTCAGCCATTTAAATGGTCTTGAGAATTTTGAGCTCTTCTGTTAATACTACAGTTTGGCTCAGAGCCCTTTACATACAGAGGCGAATTACGATAGAAACTATAATGTTACTGCGGGAAAAGTGATTTGCGTGGAAAACGATTTTGAAGTATTATGTCTACGACTATTGTAGTATTGTCTACGACTATTGAAGTATTATGTCGTCTAACTGTTCTTTCAGCATAAAATGGTGTACAGAATGCATAGAATGCTTCATTTACGCATACTAATTTGCATCACAGATTCGTCATTGGCTTAAAATAATTCAGAATTACTTCAGTCGGTGGATATTTCTGTTATAATTTGACAATCTTTCTTATAATATTTTTACTAAAATTAAAATTAAGCTTAGATAAGCAATGCTGAAAAGTCACGTGTAAAACGGTTTTAAATAAAAAAAAAAAAGTTCCTTAACTTTATTAGAAATTCTATCGCTTATAAAACATTTTCATTTGATTTTTTTAAAATTTAAGTCTTGCAAATATTTTGCTATTAATTTATTAAAAATATAGAAATGCATATCCATGCAGCCACACAAATCCAATGAATATGCTCTATATTTACATAACCTGCATTGAATATATTTCTAAAGGACGTATTGCAGCCATAATATGTATTAAATGTTTTTATGGAAAATATGTGTTAAGTGAATAAGAAACCTTAATTCAAACAAAATATCGAAACCAATGAGAGGCTTTCTTCCTAAACCAAAATGCAACAGAAATTATGTTTAGAAGAAATTGTTTAAATTTTCTAGATAAAATAATATGCCTCACTTAATTGCTTAATTTTTTTTAATTCTATTTTAGGTAAAGTCTTAGAATAAACTATTATTTAAAATAACATATAAATAAACAAATTGAATAATAATAATTTTTACTTGAATTTTTTCATACAAAATCCTTTAAAAGTTTAACATTTGTAATTTAAACTAATTCTCAGGAGGAATCATGAAGTAATTACGAAGGTGTGAAATCAGATCTTTAGACAATTTACTGTATTAGTTTCTAATAAATTCATACTGTTTTAGTAAGAATTTATCCCGTGTTTAAAAGAATCTGATTTGAGCTTTTAAAATAAGTTCCGTAAATAATAAAAAGGAAAATAATTTTTCGAAGGCTATCATTCAAAAAATTCAAGATTAAATATAATATTTAAAAAAAAATTATGTAGTTATCTAGATATTGAGAGGAAAAACATTTGGCAAACATTAAATATTGTTTCGTCCACTGATTTACGTATTACAGTAATTTATATTCTATAGGATCGCTATAAGTCTAATCAGAAATTATTAATTACTTGGATTTTTAGTTCAATTCTGCGGAATTCCTGGATTTTGCTAAATTCTTGGATTTAGCTCAATTCTTCAAATTTTTAGTTCAATCATATTTTTTAAGTCATAGTCCATCACAATTTCTTCTTCATTTAGTTAATTTTTTACGTTCTTCAGAAGAATTTTCAACCAGTGTTAATATTGTCTTAAAGTGACATAATCTTGCATTATTTTTATTTTATAAATCACTTTTTATCATCTAAGATAAATTGTTTACGTGACACTTAATTATTGAAAGCATAAAATCTTTCCGTCCTAAGCTTGGAATTTTGAACTTTTCTCTTTATACAACAATAAGAAAGGAAAAATTGAAGTCAATTATATTAAAATTATTAAAAGATCATTCATTAAAATTATTAAAAGATCAGATTGCTTCAGAATTTGAGAAATTTTAAACCGTATCATAATTCTTTTTTATCACGATTTTATACCATGAAATTTTCCATGATTCCTTTTTCTATACTCAAATAAAAACATGAAAAAAGCTGCATGCGTTGAGTTAGGTTAAATGATTTAACATATTTATCCAACTAATGTGATTGCTTCTAAAACTAAAGATTGTAAAGAAAAATAAAAACTATGTTATAAAATAATTATATAAATTTAAAATTTAAAAAACTGACAATAATAAATTGTCATATACCTTGCCTACTCTCTTAGCTTTTGCATAACTGAATACTTATTTCACATGCTGTAATTTTTCTCTCTTACTTAAAGAACCTATAAATAAAAAAATATTTTTACGAAAAGTATTAAATTTATTGAGATTTCAAAGTCTTCCTCCCACACAACAATTATAGATCTAAAAGCTTCCAAAGTAGTTTTGTGACGATGAGTTATCTCAGCCCTTTTCTCTTACCTTTTTACTAACCTTAGGGACGTTGTAGTAAATTGAATTGCATAACATTACAACATTTTCCCAACCAAAATTAAATGTAATTAGGTAAATTAAATGAAGTTAGAAGTGAAATGATTTAAAATGGAGTTAATAATATGTAAATGAAATAGAATTGATGGGAAAAGAATGGAAATAGAAGATAAAATGTCCAGCTGTTAGTTATTATTAAATTGAAATATCATAATCTTTTTTTTTTTTGTTTTGGAGTGGTTTTTAGTCCTAGTACTAGGTTACGAAGTTAAAGTTAGCGAGAATTGTTGGAATCAGAACAAGCAATTGAGTAAGCTGTGACTTCATATTTAAATCATAATCTACGATTGTTAAGTTAAGCTGTATTCAAAGAAGAGCAAATTTATCTATTCTTTAATAATTAATGAAGCATTTTGTTTTGTTTTTGCGTATCTTCAATTAAAGTCTAGTAAATATCTACATTTAAATAGATGGGAAAATGACAATAGACTACAATAATCTACAACGAGCCCGTTACAGAATGATTTTAACTTTTATGTAGTGAAGTAAATTAAAAATGACAGTAGTATTTCTTTTTCTACACAACTCTTCAGGAAAACTGAAGAAATTAATAAGTAATACATTTTTTTTATTTAAGGTATCCGTACACCTTTGGAGAAATCTTTTTGAAATACATTTATATTTGCTGTCAAAGTATTTTTAATGCTAAAATATAATATAAAACTATGAAAAACACATTTGATAATCTGCTTTTAATTGAAAAAAAAAATTGGAGTGGAAAGCATGGCGACAATAGTACATAGATTGATTATCAGAATAACGCTCATAACTCAAAAGTAAACAAAAATATCATTATTCTGTAGATTTTGTTTCATTCATCATAAATGTTTTAAGGCTGGTTCTACTTCCATGATGAAAATCATATTACTACAATTTTTATTGTGTTTCGAGTCAAATAACAATAAGAAATCCAAAAAAAAGTTATAACAATACATGATTTACACCTTTGTTACTAAAAACATATCAATTTTATAACCGTAAAAGTAGTAAGGATTCTTAAAACCTATATAAGGAAGATACGTGCAAAATTTAAATTAATTTGGTTCATAACTTTTTCTGGTATCTACGTTGCCATATGTGAATATATAGAGAAAACACATTTTGAGAAAAATCAAAAATAATTAAATTAAAAAAACAAAAATTAAAGAATTAATTCAGTAATAATTAAAAATTAGCTACCGAGAAAAATTCAAATCCCTGTAACTTAAGTTCTAAATAAGGTATAAGCAAAATTCAAACACTATAAGAAAGGGAAGAGTTTAAATTTTAAACTGAAATTTAAATTTCAAAATCGAAATTGTTGACAAAAACGACGTTTTAAAGGTGTACGGATACCTTAAATAAAAAAGGAACACAACAAGTGTCAATGTCCTAAAGGATACAGGAAAAAAGATAGGTTTCCCTTGATGGGACTCATAGGCCCATGCAGACTTTAACTTAACTAAGCGACAAACGCGTTTGTATTTTATTCTATAATCCTGAAAAATAGATAGGTTCAGAAATAGTAAGCTTGTATCCAAGATTTTTCTCCTTAAACATTCTTTTTTTTTTACTGAAAAGAGAAGTTTTTCTTAAGTAGAAAATATGCAAAGCTTTTCAATCTTGAATTCTCATTGATCCTCTCTGTTGAAACAGGTTTTCGAATGGGTATCGATTCACCTCACATGAATGAGAAAGATTTACTATATTTTTATAAATATAAGTACATAATGCACTCTTGTATGAATAAATATGTTCGAAAACTCGTAGACTTCTTGATTTTGAGAAATTTTAATATACACTAAGAATATTTTCGTTTACATTTCCTATCTTTTGCGACTAATCCTTGTGAAAGGAAATTTTTCAATCAAGTATTTGTATTCCATCCACTATATTTTTTTTTTTTGTCTTTCATTTAATAAAAAAGGAAAGGTATTTCTTTGTAGAAAATCGGAATAAAATAATTTTAATTAAGATTTTCCAATTCTGAGTAATTTTAGATATACTTAAGCAAATCTGTAGAACGAAAAATTTTCCTAAAAATAAGTTCTTATTAAAACTATTAATTTCTTTAAAAATAAAAATGAAAATGTATACCTATTATAATGGTAAACCAAAAAGGAAAGAAAAAAGAATTTTTAATCTCATTTTAATAACGTTTAAGTATACCGCAAGTATTTTGAAATAAAATATAAACAATGCGAGTGATGAATATTGATAATTAGTCAGAATTTCTAATCATTTAAACATCAAAATACAACACTGAAGTCTTAAAATATCTACGAATATGCAAAATATCATACAAAAATACTCTAAAATGAGAAACACAGAATAAAATTATAACTCGCATAAGAATTCCAAACTATTTTTTAACACAAAAGTAATTTTAATCTGTTTGATTCAGATACCAAGATATACATTTATTACCTTCAATCTAGAATTTGAGTTTTAGATGACTTTCTAAAAAAAGGCTTCTACCAACACCACTAATACATAAAAATTCAAATTTTACTCGAATTGTAATACATGTAAAAATGCACATATGTATTAAGGGTAACTGTGTCATAAGACAATTATGATTAAAATTATGTTCAAAAGTAATTTTAATTACTTGAGGTTTTCTTAAAATACTATATCAAGAATAAATTAAGTTCAAATATATATTAAAATTATGCCTTTTGATTTCATGTATGAAATCAACAAATCTTTACTAAAGAATTGTGTAAAACATTAAATATCAGTGATTCAATAATATTTAAGTCTAGAAATATGCAAATCGTATAGATCCATTATGACTAGAACAAGTTTCTTCAATTTTTCTCAGAAATGGAACAGATATTCTTTATTTTCTAAACAAAGTAAATCTGCATCTTTATTGATTACATTACCTTTCAACTGAAACGAGTAAGCTTAAACTATCATTTATTTTAATGAGTATGTTCACTCTCCCCTTATACCTGTATTGCTACCATTAAGCAAATACTAAGAATTAAATTCCCAAAGGTCAATAATCCGATGAGACTTCCTTTAATTAAGCAGACTACATTTCCAGGGGAAAAATAATGAAGTACACAGAAGTGCGAATAAAATTATTCAGCCCTGAAAATCATTTTAATTGATTCAGTCATAGACAAAGTAATTTCAGCATTTTTATAACAGTAGAAGAAAAATATACATTATTAGAAAAAAATTACCCTTCCTCGAAATCTTTCAAGCTAATTTCTCCATATAAATTAGGTTGAAGTAGTCTTATCATAATAAATCGAAATCAATAGTTTAAGCAGTGCAAATTTTGAACGCAAGTAAAGAAAATCCCGAATCATTTGTGAAGGGTTTGATTCGAGTGTAGTGTTGAAACTATTTACAAAATAGTAGATTAAAGTTTCATTTTAAATAATATTTTTTGGATTCAATAAATAGCATAATCCAAGATGCAATTTAAAAATTATTTCGTAGCAAGATAATTACTCATTGAATATTCATTCACGTACGCAAACAAATTTCAGTGCATTTCAATATCTAAAGTGATAGATAAAAAGGTAGTTCTATGGTAACAATACACCGAAAAAACAAAACTATTATTACATTTACTAACTCTGCAACTTGTAAACTATTTGATTTTCAGTAAGTTGACGCTTAAAGAAATTAATAACAAAATGCAGAAAATCAGAATTTAAGCTATAATCTATCAGTTCACTATCAGATTTTTAATATATCGTTTTTAGCGTAGAATTCTGGACGATCAAAATAGTAAGAGAACGCATTTGATCGTTTTCCTTGCTTGAAAATCAAGCTGACAACATACAGTTTGTTCACTTGATCAGCAATTCCTTTCACTACTATCAAACTACTTTGCCAGGCACTTAGACAGCACATTTATTCGAGACACTTAGACAGCACAGACCTACTTTAAAGAAGTTCTCCAATAGGTTGTGTTAATGTTTATTTCACATAATCTGAGCTTACTTTTCGTTTCATTAATAACATACGCAATAAGAACACAGTTTTGATTCTTTTCATATTTACAAAACATTATCATACTTTTGGATCGTTACATCTCTACGCAAAGGAGCATACAAGTATTTAAGGTCCAGCTGAACGGTTCATTCTTTATTTGACTAAATTATGAAATAAAATGTGGATAAAATTCAGATAACATTATCCGGTAAGTTTATTTTTCAGTGCTACATCGAGTAATGGAGTTTATATTCAAGTCAAATTGAGAGAGAATAAAATTAATTTTCTTTATAATTTGTGTAAATCTTTCTTTTGATATTCATATCTTACGTTTCTACCATTTTCGAAATGAAATTTTAGTTGAAGCATTTCAAAGAATTTTAAAGGAGTAGTTAAGTTTATATAAGTTTGATAAGTTTAGATAAGCTAATTCAGGCCCATCTAAATGTTACAAAGGAAAGAAAGAGTTAAGGTCAGAAAATCTCTGCAACTAAAGGACAGCAAGCTATATTGGCATCGATAACACTTGAATGACGAGAGCTGCTTCTACATAAGAAGCGTATGAGAATTTTGTGTACTCATAAACTTTACGATAGGAGATGAAATAAAAATAATTGTTGCTTTCCATATAAGTTCTACATTTTTATTCGAGTTGCTAAAATTTAATACAATTCACCTTGTATCAAAATAAGACAAAAATTACTTGACATTTCGAAAAAACTACCTCCCTCCTTCTAATCGAAGCTAATTCAATAAGATGCGAATTCCATCTAATTCACGCCGTGTATTTTAGTTAATGTGTTATAAAAGTGAACTTGCATGAATATTCGGACATATTTCAAACCGAAAAATTATATGAATTTTTCTTATTTGGCTCTTAGGGCAAACTAAATTTAAGAGAAGATAAGTTTAATGTTGATTGGTTGGAATTAATGTCACATCAAACGCAAAATAAAAGTGATTGGTAAATTTTGAGCTATATTCATATGATAAAAAAGATGCCTGTGAGATAGTTTCATTAAATATGGAGCAGATACCATTATTCTGCATGAAAGATGTTTAGTGGATTCAGTACTTGATAGACTTCCTTAAGAAAAAAATATTCGGAAGGATGATATCTAATCAACTACCAGTTATTATTTTAGATAAAATATTTGTAAAGATAACGAAAGTTTCCAAATCATATAACTTGTCTTTTGTGCTTGAAAAGAGATGTATAGAATGATTATCTCATTTATTAAAAATTCTTTCCTGTAATCAAATTTAAATTTGGCTCTAATCCGGTCATATATTTTATTCGTATTTGATATTAAAGTAAGAGTTTTAAATTAGATCATTCCATCAGAGCCTGAAATATCTGGAACATTTAAGTTTCACGAAACGACCGTTTTCCAGAACATTTCGATGTTCCAAAAATTTATTACTCCAATGTTCAGAGAGAAACTTGCAACAGTAAAGTTTTAAAGACTTTTCACCATTTCTCATGAACATCAGAACATGGAGTTTGAAAGGTTAAAAAATTTATAAGACTAGTTTAGTATCTCTAGAAGTATTTCGAAACTTTTCCTATAAATGGAAATAAATAAGGCCTTATAAATTTCCCAAGCTTGATGAAAATCAAATTTGAATAATTTAAAGGTATGAAAGGAGGAAAACGTGACATTATTTTAGGAAATTTATGTCTTAAAGACGCTTGCAGCTTCACATATGACTATCAATATTTTGAACGTATGCAATGATAAACCTATGATAAAGGATAATAATTTCAGGATATTTTTATGAGTATATTTAAAGAGTATACGTTATTTATATTTACAAACAATTTAGCTAATGTTGCTTGGTTTCTTAGTGTTTAATTATAGTTATTTGAAAGAGCGTTATTGTTTTATTTATCTCACTTCAAAATTGCATTCCATAAAGTTAAACAGTTTAATTAAAACTTTGCATTATGTTTTCAATATATGTTGTTTCAGAAACTCTAAGGTCTAGTTCTGTTACTTTGAGTTACATATTTAGAATATTTTTTTTTTATTTTCTATTGAATGAATGATATTATCCAATTTTGAAGGGTTTTAGTGTGGTTTTCATTTTAATTATAATTTATAAC
Source organism: Nephila pilipes (assembly GCA_019974015.1). NCBI lineage: Eukaryota > Metazoa > Arthropoda > Arachnida > Araneae > Nephilidae > Nephila > Nephila pilipes. The sequence goes on along the minus strand of BMAW01031798.1, from coordinate 41,703 downwards.
TCTGGAAAATAAACGGTGGTCTCATATTCAAAACGGATGCATTGATCAGTGAAACACACAAGCAATAAAACATGTGATATTGAACATTATTTAGAAGTAAATAAAATATTTTTAAAACAAAATTGAAATTTAATTAACTAAAACCATGAGAAAAAGTCTCTCAGAAAAATCGTTAGTCATTATTAGCTGACGGTCTACGAACTTATTTAAATGTGAAAGGTTAGGCACTATAATTGCTGTACGAGTGATATTAAATCAATATGTAAATATATATGTGTGTGCGTGCGTGTGTATGTATAATATATATATATATACGATTCTCATAACATTTTTTAAATTTTCTTTCTTTAATAATCTTTCCCTAAGCGTACTTTATAAAATGTATTATTTTGTGGAATTCCATGTTTTAGGAATAAGATACAAATATTACCTCATATACAATATTCCCAAAGGTAATTCAATTTCCTTACATTTTTACGTTATTTCTCTTGATTCTATCTACCGTAACGTTATTGCATGTATGCATCAGGGATTTATTGTTGGAATGCATTAGGATTCAATATGTAAGGAACGAAAGTAAAAGCTCTTAGTCTACTGCTAAAATAAGATACATATTGGGATATACAAGGGACTCTAAGAGTTTGCGTGCCTAAATCATAAGAATAACATAAATGGATCATAACAAAACCTATAACCATATTGTAACCAGTAGAATGGAGAATCTTAAAATAATAAATTCTTAAAATGGAACGTAATATTCCAAATTGGTTAGAACATAGATAAAAATTTATGTCGTAATGGAATTTAAGAATTTTTTATATATTTGAAAGTATGAGGGAATTTCAAGAAAATATGAATCGAAATTAGTTAAGTTGTGTTACTTTATTTACATTTATTTATTTTTCGTACAGACAAAACATCATTTTTTACATATTATTCAGCTCTGAGGCTTTTTTCTGTTACTTAAATTTTTATTTGTAATCATAAACAAAATTATTTTCATACATAAGACTCTTCGAGGGTGCTGTTAAATTTTTTTTTAAGTTACGATTTTTTAATATTAAAGCAATCAGTGTAATTGTAGCCAATTTTTTCTCTGATTTTTTTTTCTAATTAAAGAAAGTAGGGTGTTCGGTTTTTCAGTTTCTTCCACAACAATGGATACAATTTTCAGTAAAAGGATAAACCTGTTTCTTAATATATGATAATATCTAAAAACTATTTCTACACAAACAATCTCTTTACCTGATTGAATAGTATTATTATAATTTTTAAAATGGAAAAACATTAAGTAAATTCAATTAGTTTTTTTTATAATAGTAATCGTAAATACAATCTGTGGAGGTGCAATCTGACAATAATTAAGTATGCCAATAATTAAGTATGCGAACTTATCATTTCCATTAAAAATAAATGTCTTGCTTAAAGTTTGTAAAAATTGTACAACGTATTGATATTATTTACAGTCTAAAAAACGAATTTTTCCTTTAAAAAGGGATTTAAAAACATTTTCTCAGGATAACAATAAGCATTTATATACCCACATTAAATCTGAACTGGTATATTTAAAAATAAAATGGAGTAAAACTTAACTGGAAACTGTTTTAGGAACAAATTTTTGTTGTATTATAGAACTTTTTTGCTCCAAAGACTTCATGCCATTTTTGATAGAAATCATTTTACGGGAGGTTAAGATTTCCTTTTTAATAAAAAAAAATGTAGATTTACAATTCATAATAGTTTAAAATGTTGTATATATCATTGAAATATATACATTGATTTTCATCTATGTTATCAAAATTGAAAATTACTCACACATTTCAATGTGAATCTATAATATTGTTGGTTATAATTACAGAACATATATATTTAACTGATTTTCTTTGAAATGTTTTCTTAATTCTATTTATCAGAAAGAAAAAGGCTCTGCTTTAAGGATAACTATGTTTTTGGAGAATTGTTAATATAAATATTTAACGATATTTCAAAGATCGAGTTATATAAAAAAAATTTACACAATTAAAGGTTGCTATAAAAGACTGAATTCATTATCATGTATTAACTACTTTTAATATCAAGTTGCTTATTTATAACAATGAGTGAAAAGAAAAATACAAAGATTAAGGAAAAGCGTTTATAAGCCCCTGGTTATTTTAATACTTCATCATATAAATACCTTGTTTCATTAAGTAAATTGTATTCGTTTTCAAGCATTTTATTATGTAAATTTAGTTAAATGTGTTAGCTTAATAAAATAATTGCTATCATTTTACAAAATTTGCTTAAAGCGAGAGCATAAACCGATACTCTTCTCTTTCTTTCTGGGATATTTAAAAGCCACAAGGTATATGAAATTTACTTATGCATTTTAATGTTATATTTATATTTCATTTGAAGATTTTATACGAATTTAAAAGAATATAAACTAAATACAATATTTACTTGAGCATATAATTTATAAAATTTAAATACATATTGGTTGCAGTAATTCAGTAAACTAGAGATTCAACGAACAAAAGAAAGAAAATTAACTATATCTTAATTCGTTTTTAATCTTATAAAATTCGTCTTATTTTAATAGTTAATCTTTAATGCTAGAATGCCGTGATGTAATTATTCAACTATTAAAGAAGCTTCTAATTTTTCAAGTTCCTCACCTTGCTTTTAACTGCTTAAAACCTGTTTGATATGTTATAACAACTGAACAAATGAGATTTACTAGATATTGACTTTTGAAAATTCAATTATAGAATACGTAACTAGTTAGCAACAGCATGTTATGATGAAAATTAATATCCGTCACTCTCTAAATTTTCTCATTTTTTTTAAATATTCAAATTACATAATTTTTTTTATTTGTTTATAATTTTTTTATGTTCAATGCAATGCTTTTTTATTTATGTTCAAACTAAACCTTAAAAATGTGCATCGCAATGTGTAGTAATCCCATAACGTGAAACAATTTTTTATTCAGGTCTGTTTTCCAGTTTTAGATTGCACACACAAAAAAGCCTGAAAATATAAATTTAATTGATGTTAGAACGTACTATATTTTCGAAACACGAAAAAAAAAGTGTTCTGATTTCAGCTATTTGTTTTATAATAATTTTTGAGTGCTTCCGAGTAATTTCCACAAAGGTATTTTATTTTCTTCTTAAATCCACTATCATTTAAACTTAAAATTCATTGTATTTTAAATTGAATTTTATGTGTGTGTGTGGTAACTTTATCTTAAAGAATTCCTTGAAGACAGATTTCGTTTCACATATCATCCATTCGATGCGCTACAGTATTTGCTTCTTATAATTACACTAACTTTATTTAGTATTTATTTATATAAATAAAAACTGTTAGACACGTATTTAAACAATACGCTTAGTTACATACTTAAACATAATTTTTTGTTCTGAAGACTCGCTTGAATTAAGTTAAACCAATCTATTTTATACAAGGTTTTTTTTTAACTTATTTAGTCTCAGTACATCTATTCAAACTAGTTTCTCATGCTGATCGCAAAACAAAAAGGTACAAATGTAAGAGAAAACCTTAAAGAACTACACCAATGGTTACATTTTCCTTAATTTACGGAACACTAATGTCTCTCTCTAGCTCATTGTGGATTCTTAATTTTTTCTTAGCACAGACAAACTTGTTTGCCGTCTCGTTTAAGAGAGGTTTTGGGATAATTCATGTTTGCCTGACAGTCATCGAAATGTCAAAGCTACGTTAGGGCGTTTTCTATTTCCCCATGTAATTATGGTGAATTGCGCAGTTCCTGAAAGAAACTTGGCTGTTGACTCTATAAGACTCGCTGAAGATCTCTAAGGTATTTTTTCTCTGTAATCATCTTATTTCTCAAACCAGTAATTTTCTATCTGAATATTTAGATCCTGATATTCCCTTTCAATATTACTGTGACTATAAATTTCAATACTTTTTTCAAACTATTCCAAACTAATTATTTTATTGCAATTAATTTTGGTAACATCGTAATTTTTTTAAATGATTAATAACTTTACATAAGGGGTGAGAAATGTTTACAAAATAATAACAATTATTATAATCTCAGTAAAACTTTGGTTATTGCAAAATTCTTAACAATTTATTATCGGTTATAACTCTGGTTGTGTTACACTCATAAATGCTTCACTAATAAAAATGAAAAATAAAACTTTCATAATTTATCAATTATGTATTAACCATTTGAATTGTGACCCAATATTTCAAACTTGATAAATTTCTGTAAGATAGTAACAGACCCTAACTTTTATTAGTTTTGTTTACATGAATATGGGACTATGGAAAAAAGAATTTGTGACAGTCAAATAATTAAGCCTTTGTGGTTAAGTAGGTGATGATACACACCAATGATATAATGTGCGTAGTAATAAGCTGGCAGATATCATATAAAAGACATATACATGACATTAATATAAAATTTACATATTTACTTTCATTGTATTACACCTATGCTCGTATACTGGACAGGCACGTACTAACAGATTATAACAGCGATCAGTTATTAAAGAAAGAGTTATTAGCTTCCTTTTTTATAAGCATACGCTTTCATACATTCCATAAATCTATCAGTACAGCATTTATTCTAGAATTATCTAAAAGACTGAAAATTCATACGACCCATTATTCATAAATTTGGAAACTTATGATACATTGATATGGCAAATTTCGAACTCCCAGATTATTTATATTGTTTTAAATTCTATGTTTTGATAACAACTTATCAATTATTAGTCATGACCAACAGCTTAACCAATAATCCAACATTAAGAATTAATTCTGTAACACCTTGTTCTACATGAAATATAATAATTATTTTCGACCAATGAGCGCAAGTAAAATTTTAATTATTCTCATTATCTTTTCATATTGTTCTTATTTTAGATATAATATATGCATGTCAAATTTGTCAGTGACAAAGTTAATCGTAACATCTTCAGAAACAATGTCCATCCTTATTCTCATGCACTACTAAGTGAACATGCTTACAAATAAAATTACCTAGCAATGGCAACAGCTAATATTATTACTTTTTGCTCCTTTATCTTTTTACAATTAATAATTATTTTATAGTTGTTTTTTTTATTTTGAAAGTATGTCTACTTGATAATTTTAAAAAGAATAACTCAGTAGAAGTAGTTTGTATTTGCAAGCATATACTACACTTCAAATGAATTAGACCAGTAGAAGTACATTTAAAACATCATTGATCTATCATATTGTCACTAGAATGTAAGTTAAATAAAGTCTATGGAATTTAATCTCTACTCGTGAATTATCAATTTGATATTAAGAACTTTATTATCTAAGAATTGATATTAGTATTGAGAATTACATCAATATGGTAGAAACAATAAAAAGATAAGATTTTACTCAAGATTAAATTAAATTATCTATAAATGAAATAAATGAAGGAAATAGGATGAAGGGCAGAACAACAGGAAAATGAAAATCTATCTCGAATTTACACCATTTTGTGACAGATCTCTCTCTCTCTCTCTGTATATATATATATATATATATATATATATATACGAGGAAGTGGGTGCATTAGCTTCAGTTCACGCTTTCCTGCTCAAGTTCTTGAGAATTAATATGGCTCGCAGAACTTCTTCTATCGACCATGATTGAATGTAACCTTAGGATCGAAGTCTAATAGGATGCAACGAGTAAATGAATGTAGGTTTATAACTCCAGAGTGGATTCCAGCTCCTGCGCCATTGCCAGAAAACAAGTATCGCTACAATGTTAAATATAATATTATGTATAAGAATATCGCTCGTCCAAATAGAACAAAATCAAAAACGAAGATAGTTCAAATATTTCCAAAAAATAATAGCTAATAATAAATAATGGGTAAATGAAGAGATACAGCTTATTTTGGAAAGTTGTAATTGTATAAGTAGTGTGGAATGCAGTGACCAGCAACAAATGTCGAATAAATTTGTAGACATAAATGCAAGCAAGATTTGAGTATCCAAAAAACGAAAACACGCATTACTCTAGTTAGTCGCTTCGTGAAAACATCAAATCTATTCTAGTTCTCGATGTTTCCTATTCATCCAGAATGAACTGAGTAGGTATAATCTGTCTATAGAGAGAAAAAAATCTGGACGGGTCCAAGAGGGAATTCACAATGAATAGTTGGAGAAGAACCGAAATCGGATCACCAAGGCAAAAACTCTGCTTTGCTCTTCTGATAGCTTCTCGGGTATAAATATCAATACCACAAATGCGCTAAAATTACTAAATTAATCGTAATTTGCAGATCCGCATGTGTGCAAAAATAGTGTGTTCCAACTCCATAGCATGGCGAGAAAATTGCAAGTTGCTCAAGGAGAACAGCTACACTCAGTTGTTTTGCAGAATTAAGACCATAAAATATACCATAGTCTTTGTGAATAAGTTCACCTCAAGAACGATTATAACTAATTCATACTTTTACGTCTAAAGTTTCCTAGAAGATTTCAGACAATAACTGAATAATTTAGAAATCACCTTCAGTATCCTAATATAGAATAATATTATTTAAATATTAACAGCAATATTTAAAATTTAACAAGATCAAATCTCAACTTTTATGATTATTAAACCATTAGTAAATTCATAGGTTGTTGTAATCAAAGAGTGTATAACCGAATAAATGGAAGAAGAGTGGAGTAGCCAAAGGCCCATTCAAGAACTCCACTCAACTTTCGATATTCATTTGTTAAAACACTTTAAATTTCTTATCAAAAATTTAGTTATAGAAGTATGAAAATTGTTCCCTAAAACCTATTTATGCACTAATTTTTCAAAGTAATTTTGTAATACGAGGAATAAATGAGATTAATGTGATATATTAAATATAATATTTTAATAATAAAATTAAATTGAATATTAAATACTAATAATATATATTCTTATGACAGTGAGTTTAGTTAGAGTGTCGATGTGGCAGCGGTAGTCTAGTGGTCATGGCTTAGGATTCCTGGCCGGCGCTTTTCGTTCAGTCGCGGGTTCGAGCCTAAAGACTCCCTATGTAGCCGAGACTGATGCACGTTAAATCTGTCGGGGTCCAAAGTCCTCCCATTGGCGTGGTGTGGAAGTTAGGAGAGGAGGGTTCCAGCTCAGGTATCATACTCGTTATTTGACCTAGGTTCAAAATTATGAAGTCAGTCACCAATAACCCTTGTGTTGCTTCTAGTGCGACGTTAATATAAACTAAACTAACTTGAGTGTCGACCATAGATCTAAAGGGTACAAATTATAACTATCCACTTTTTCAATAGAAATATCGCTGAAAAGGGAACAAACTTTTTCATTATTCCACGGGTATGTTGTGAAAAACTTCACAAGATTGCTTCCAAATTTTAATCAAATACATATTTCTAATAGTTGATCTAAAAAACATAATACGAGTTAATTCAATACTACCTTTTATTTTACTCCTAAAAAGAAAATTAGAGAATTTTTACCTTCATTAATAATTCATTACTTATGGATACATAGCGAAAAGTTTTCTTTCTATAAATTTAAACCTAAGTTTTCAGGAAAATATTGGTTAATGTCTATTATAAGATTTAGGCTTTTCTCTTGTATAACATTGACAACAGAATTTTAAGTTTTAAATTTATTTCCTATTAAAAATATTTAAAGATTGAAAAAAGTGGTGATAGACCATCCACGACTTGTTTCGACAACATCACTTCCTTTGAATATTTTTATTCCATTCACATAATATCATAACATTTTAGAAACACTTTTGGAGAACATTATTTAACCTTTCAAGCTATGTGACGTGATTGATTACATACTTTGCATTAAGAAGTGATTCATGGGAAACACAAAAAAATTTCAAGACAAATTTTTGGTGAAATAAATTATCGAATGTAAATTAATGTTACTTTTTATTTATATAACTGCCATAAAAATTCAGTGATAAATAGATATATTTTGTTAACGATATATCTTTCCAATGGTTTTTTAATTCTTGGATTTATATCTAAATTCAAGCAAAGTTACATAAACATAAAAGAAATTTTTTAAAAAAACTGTTTTATATCAAACAAACAGTACAAAATTGTAGAGAATTGTGGAAAGTGAAGTAATTGTGTTTGTTCATGAATAAAGTAATGTGTCAGGAATAAAGTAATGTGTCAGGAATAAAGCAATGTGTCAGGAATAAAGTAATGTGTCAGGAATAAAGTAAATGTGTTTGAAAAATTGTTTTACGTAACTGAATCGAAGGTAATGAAATGAAGAAACAGACAGGCGAAAAAAAAAGAAATATAAATGAAATAAAATAAAAGAAGATGCAAAATTAAGTAATATTTTGATATATAATTCCCATGAAATAGTTTGTACATCTGAAAGAATTTTTCATATATTTATTTTTTGTCATATAACAGTGTAATATTCGAGCATAATTGTTTTGAAAATTTGGAAAATATTTCAAAGCATTAAGCGTTTTTGTTAGAAAGCAATAGAAAGAGTTGTGGTTAAAATAAATGTTAGAAAATACGGATATATAACAATAGATATTTGTGTACAAAAGAACAAATAACCAATAAATTTAAGTTTTCACACACATATGCAACAAGATAGAAATTCAACTAAAAATGTAACCTTTTCATCATTTGCAAAATAGCGTTTTATGCCCTACTGCTTTTCAAAAATACATTAGATCCTAAAAAAAATAAATTTTCAAGAAGTTCAAAAGCTTGATAATGAATATGGATACGAACTTTCATTTCTTAGCATAACTAGCAATACATTTAAAAGAAAATTATATTAGGAATAAGAAATACAGTCATCTTCGATGAAATCAAGAATTTCAGATATAAAAATATTTTTTGTGATACTATTTTGTAAAAGTGTTTTATTATTTTACATTAGAAATTTATTTTTTTATTAAAATGTCTTAAGATTCCTTATCAGAAAGTTTATATCATTTTTGAACTTTAAAAAGGAATTATACAATTATTTTTTTATGTTATCAATTGGTAAGCGTGCATTTGAAATTTATTCAACACTGATAAGCATAATTGTTTTTTAAGTGAAAAATCACTTAATACTTTAGTTATACGTTTTAGAACTAATCCAATATCAAGTATAAATAATCTCAAACAATTTCAAAATACACCATAATATCCATCCTTTTTATGACAATACATAAACTAAAGGAACTTAATATATAACAGTTTCAAAATATGATATGTTAATTCTTCAAAATACTCGAAAGTATTTTTAATATAATTAAATCATGTTAAATAGGCAGAAATTCTTATTCAAAATGTAATAAGAATAATATGTTTCTATGTGATAAGAATAAGAATAATATGTGATAAGAATAATATGTTGAATATATGTGATAAGAATAATATGTTGAAATATGTTTCTGAAAGTAAAAAAATTCAACTTCAAAAAACAAAGTCAGCACGAGTAAAACATTTATTGGAGTTAAACAAACATAGTATTTAAAAAGTGATAGTGAATAAAAATTCAAAAGCCCTTGGTAGGTGTATTCAGTGATCAGAGGTTTACAAAATTCGGTCCTTTGACAAGGGTTAATACTTAATAAAATTTTCCCGTTTTCCTTTTCCTTCCAAATAAGTGCAACTAAACTAACGGAAATTATTTCATAAGGAAAAAGAAAAAAAACGTAGAGACTATTTTCTAAAGATTGAAAACCCATAAGAAGGCTTTTTCCCTTTCATTGTAGTAAAATCTTTCTCAAAGATAATTAAAAGAAAATCATCGTGTAGAATAATTAGAACATGTACTTAAGCTTTTCTGGCTATGAATAAAGTACTTTATTTGTTAATGGAAAAATTTTAAAAATTTTATTTGCCTTTTTCTAACAACTTCGTGATAAAATAAAATAAAACTAATAATATTTAACCCTTTAGTTTTTTTTTTATTTTATTTTTTTTTATTTTACTTTCCATGAATTTCTTCAAAATGGAATCATGAGTTATTGCTAAAAGCTGATTTTATTCATCTATGCAAATACTTAAAAATAATTTAAATGTGATGCTTTCGTTATTTTTTGACACATCCGAAGCATAGAAATAATGAAATTTTCAGATTTAAAGAAAAAAAATCATCTGAATTTTGTGTAACTTTAACTTTTTTGCTCCCCTCTATCTAAGAACTTCTAAAGAAATTCCGTATAATGGAATTTGAAAAGGGACATCCGGAATTATTTGGTGATGCATAATTCACGCAGATTTTTTATTTCTTGTCTGGGGTTTAATGCCTAAGGCTTTTCGTTCTGAGAAGAGGACAAAAGACTTAACTGAAATCTGTTGTCTTGAAGGAACGATTTTCCTGTTGCACCAGCGCATTTCTAAAGTAAAAAGAACTCTTGGATTCTTATGAATACTTTCAAATCATATTTTATCAATTGAATTTGAAGAATTTTTAATGGTAATAATTTTTACTAAAATTTTACTTTAAAAGTACATTTTTTTCTTTTATTACTTCTAAGAGAAATAGCTTTTTTGCGTTGCTTTTATTGTTGCTTCAATAACAATTTTTTTATATTGGGAAATATTCTGAATACTAAAATTCTAATATACTCAAACAAATTTTTAAGAAATAAGTGAAAAAACCAATCTGAATAGATGAGAAAAAGAATTAGGTACATCCGAATTAATAAGATCTTTAAAAAAGGTTTAAATTTGTATCGAATCACGTCCAGCTCTTAAAAAACATTAATTATGATCTACTCAATACTGTATTCAGTTTTGCGTTAATGTGACTTTTGATCTCACCAAAACAAGATTGAATACACCTTAGGAATCATTGGATAATTGATTTAGATTCTAATTATCACTTTACATCCCAAATTTTAAAATATATGTATATATATATATATATATATACTATCTATCATCACTATAAAAATATCTATGAAATTTTCTTATTCATATCTCAATATATTTGTTTCAATGTAAATGCTTAAGTATGAAACAATGTTTTATAAAATCCTACAACATCATGACTCTGATGTTATTCCTGAACGATGATTAGAATATTTTCTTTGCTACCGAGGGAAAAAAATTAAATGATAATAAACCATATCAGCAGTAAAGCATAACTCTTGATGGAAATACTGAAAGTAACATTTTAGAATTTTGTATGATATTAAATATACCGTGGGAGGCTTTCTTGCGCATTATTGATGATTTTCTATACTTTCTTAAAAATAAAAATAAGAGTAGTATTACTACAAATATTTCTACAGCATGGTTATTACATTCACCTTCAAATAATAGGGCGGCTATAGTTATTAATATTTCAGTTAACATGTATTCATTCAGGAGTGATCATCAACTAATTGAGACTAAGGTATATTTTACAGAAATGTTGGTATGTCTTGGAATATTTTAGGCGATCTGTTAAATGGTTGTTGATATTAAGTTACAACGAGTGGTTTAATAAGTTCTTAATATAGTTTAAATTAATAATATCTAAAAAATTTGCCTGATATTTTTATAGTTATTTATCCGAGATTTTATATCGTCTAAATTAATAATTTACATTAAACGTCATCTCTGAGTTATATGCCCTTGATTAAATTTCAACTTGTTTACAATAAGCAAATATCCGAATAAATATTAAACCTAACACCAAAAAATATTTTTTGCTCTTCATTATTAAAGATATCACTTCAAAATGTGTCAAACAAGATTAATTAAAAAATAAAATTTTGACAAAAAATTTTAGCATCTCTTTCATTTCCTGAATGTGGAAACAATGAAATTCCGAGGGAGTATGGGGTATTTTTTTTTTCATTTACAGATTCTAGTGGCGATCTCTGCCCTGAAACGAATACTTTGCATCCAGATTAGCTAACGTCCAAGTGGTTCTCAGAAAAAGGTTATTTACATGTGGAGGAATATTTAGTGAATGAAATGTTGTTTATATACCACATTGACTGCCATTCAAGCGCTGGCGCGTAGCTAAAAAATTCTTTAATAAAAGGCTTAATAATACTTAAATAATACTTAGGTGTATAACTTAATTATCTTTCTTTTTTTTTAAATCATATTTCCTAAAATAAACATGTTGGAATCTGGGTAAAATATAGTTTCATGTCAGGGCAATAACCATCCACCCAATCTCTAGTGACTGGTAGTCAATATGTTAAGAGTGTGATAATTCACACATTCTTTATAATCAAAAGCTTATATAGTACATTTTTAATATCCAATTGATTACGGTGATTATATTAGAATTATTTTATGAATTCATTGTCATTAAATGGACTCATTTGCATTATACTATTGCAATACGATTAATTAATGATAAGAATAATTGTGTTATTTCAAAAGGTAATACAATTCTAGGAAGGAATATTTTATTCTATTATTTTCGCTATTAAAGGTAATGATAATTGTGCCACAAAAGGTGTAACTAATTCTATTATGGTAATATTCCGGTTTATCTTAAAATGAATCTATGCACTAAAGTATATTTTTATTGAATACTTTACTGATAAGTTTAGTCTTTAAGAATTTATGTTAATCTAATCTCAGAAGTTTTAAGAGTTTAAGTTTTCTAATCAATTTGAGAATAAATTAGATCTTATAATAAACTGAATACTACAAGCATAACCAATGAATATACGAAAGGCTGTTTCACTAAGATAACAATCCTGGCTTCATTCATTTATAAAAAGCATTCCCTTCAATCGGTGTAATCTGTTCCAGAATAGCTCTTTCGGGAATATTAAAATATAGAGGAACGTATCGCTTCCGATCTATTTTAACAAAGGTGAAATTCTAAAAGTGAAGCTGAATTAATTTCAAATATATTACGGCTTTCTTTTGCTATATACAGAATCTATATGAATTAATTTTTTTTTTTTTCAAAATGGGGCAAGAGAAAATTTGAAAGGCAGAACTCTGCGAAAAATATACTTAGAAAATAATTGTCTATAGAATTAACAAAAAAATTTTTGGAGCTTAAGTGGAATTTCAGATATGTAAGATATTGCGTAATAGAGAGAATTGTTATCGAAAAACCTTCAGACGCCTCGAATTATCAACGTTTTATAGCTCTCCCGACAAACAGAATTACATCTCAGCAGCTAATTTACGTTATTAATAGTTTGACTGAAAACATTAAATTGTTTTTTTACAGTATTTTGATCCGCATTGAATATGTAAAGTTTCAAAAAGTCGCCTAAGTCTAGAAGAGGTACAAAGTCTCTTGATGATACTGTGCCACTTGAAAACATGTTATTTTTATGCACTATTTTTTCTATTTGCTCATTTAAATGTACTTTGTTACGTATTACAAAGTACATTCATGGTATAAAACTGCAAAACAATAACAACATTTTGAACTTTTTCAAACATAGAGAATACTCATTTATTTCAAGTTGGATTGTATGTGAGAGAGAAAGAGAGAGAGACAACAAGCAAAGATTCATCCTTATGATCAAACAAATGTTAATCGATCTTTTATATTCTAAGCAAAAATAGAATCACCCATTTTTAGACATTATAAGGTCAAATAAATTTTCTTATTCGCCCCATTACACAAATTAGACTCTGTAATCTTAATTGTTCTTCCTGTTTATGTTTGACATGAATGTTTTAATTGTCCTGTATGCAAACAATATAAATGAAACACCGTACTACAGAATAACATATTGATATCACTAATAAAATTCTCATAATTTATTAAAAATGTGTTCATCCGCCTGCCACTTTCTAAGTTATACAAAGTTGAGATTGAGTTCGTTAGAAACTGGCTTTAAAGGTACGTCTTTCAAACAGTAGATTTAATTTTGGGATTGCGGTATAACAAGAATCGTTCATTACATTCTTGGAAAAATCCAAGATAGCGTTCGTAGCATCGAAAACTGTTAGTTTTCAGTAAACATCCTGATTCACTAGATATCCATCTCAGTCTCATTTATTTCCATCGTATGATTTCCTTTTTATTCTCGATTGGAGAAATAAACTTGTGTTTAGTTAGAAAAATGAGAAAAAGTTAATTTCGAGAGGTGATTAAATACTTATATTTAAAAGGCTTAACACTAAAAGAGATCAAATCCTAATTAGATGAAGTTCACTGCACATATACCTCCTGTGCTGCAATTGTTTACAATGAGTTTAAACGTGACTATACATCCACAAAAGATGAACGTCGTTCGAGATGTTCAGAGGAAGTGATTACTCTTGGAATGATTGAGAAAATCCGCAATGTGACTTTGAGTGATCGACGAATCAGAGTGTACAAAATAGTTGAGGTCTTTGGCATGTTGCAAGGTACAGTGTTTCCAATCTGGCACAAAATACTGAGTGCAAAAAAATCTCGAAAAATTGGGTGCTGCGTTTGCTCTCAGTGGAAAATAAACGCCAAAGTGTGGTTTATCTCTGAGGCTATTTCGACGCTTTTCCATCGCAATCCTGGTGAGTTTTTCCGCCAATGATAGGTGTGGACGAAATATATATATACTACTATACTCCAAAGATTAATAGACAGATAAAGCAGTGGGTGTTTCTAGGCGAATGGACTCCGAAAATGGCAAAAATGGTGAAATCAGCCGGCAAGGGGATGGGCATGGGTTTTTGGAATGCACGCAAAATCAAATGCACCTATTACTGGTTGAAAAGGAAACACAATAACAGGAGAATATTATGCGTCGTTATAGATCGGTTGAGCGAAAAAATCAAGAAAAACGTCCTCGTTTGAAAAAGAAAAAGATCCTCTTCCATCAAGACAATGCACGAGAGCACACCTGTGGAGTTAAGATTGCCAAAATGACGGAATTTAAGTTCTAATTATTACAACATCTACTGAATTTGATTCTTAGTAACATTTTTTTTTATTTCCAAACTTTAAAAGATGGCTTGGCGGACAACGGTTCCCGTCGAAAGAAGAGGTCCTCGCGCAAACAAATGCCTATTTTGTGGACCTTCAGAAATTTTACTTTTTTATATAACTTTAAAAAGCTGGAGAAACGCTTGAAAAAGTGTATAGAGCTAAATGGAGATTATGTTGAAAAACATTGTACCTAAAATAGTTTGTTTTCTATTTTTCTAAGGATTTATTGAACAACACTCATAATCACTTAGAAGATAAAAGCATCAGCAAAGCTGAAGTATATATCACCTTCCAGGTTAAGAGTTTAGTATCTGTATCTAATGAAATCAAATAATGACATTTTGGATAACTTTATCATAATCACATGAGTTTAAATTCATTGTTTTAGGTCGTGCAACCAGAATTTGAACATTAATGTTATCAGGCAAAAATACATTTAATTTTTCTTATTGTGTTGTCTGAATTTTACAAAATCATATAGACCCTCAACTGTTGTTAATTTCAAAACAGGTATTTTTTCAAGGCATTTGATAATTTATAGAAAAGTCACGCGATGACAGAATTTGACAGTTGAACAAAAACAATTTGTCATTACAAATATCCTCAAACATAAAAAAGTCACTGTTTAATAATTTTAAAGATTTTTTTTGTAATTCCTTGTAATTATAACCGTATTATAAATATTCGAATACTTAAAATAAAGGCTGTATAAAAATGTTTTATTGCCAATTTTATATTATGTACATTTAGACTGAACATAGTGTTAATCACGTTAAAATGGGGAAAAAAACAAAACTATCACAAGAAATGAGAAATTTTGATCAAAAATTAAAATTAAAAAACAGATAAGTCATGAATTCTGTTTTCTTCTTACAATATTTAAAAGTAAATATTATCTTCCTCTCGTATTTCATTTTATTTAGTATAACCACAATTTTTTCTTAATTTTCTTAATGGTTACATAGTATTTATCGAACTATTTTTTCAGTAGAGGTATACGAAAAGTCTTATCAAATGTTTGCAAATTTATTCATCGTATGCCGTATCACTGCCAAACCCAAGAGGCTATATATGGATTACATTTTTTCCTCAAAAATAAATTCTATAGGAGAAATACGAAAATAAACACTATTTTTAATATTTATCTTTTATGAGTGAGCTTTGTTAATGTTGATCAATAATATTTCACATTACTTAATTTTACTATACTTTTTTAAAATAATAATACAAGGAAATGTAAAAGTAATAAAAAAATTTTAAGTTCTTACTGTACGATAAATGTCTTAAACGTGTTCTGATAATTATTATATACTTAATGTTTAATATTATTACATGAGTAATAAATTCTATTATCTCTCTCCTTTTTGGATTCAGAGAGAAACCTCTTTACTTTCTCTACCATTTTATCATTGCAGCCTTGACTAAAAGTATTTCTATCCTCAAGTGAATGATTAGGCAAGAAAAAAAAAGTAACTTAGAAGAAATAGAAATGTTGAAATGGTGTTCATCAAAGTTCATTACTTCCGCTTGCAAGTAATCTTTTGGAAAGATAATTTATAGTTCTTCTATAAATGAGAAAGATTTGGTATAACTATTTTCTAATAAATAAATAAATTCAATCGCGATATTCCATTATTCGATATAGCCCAGGAAATAACGCATAATAAACACTTACAATCTTAATAACTCACCAAAATTATATCAGCCAATGATTTTTTATTCATTTAATTTCTTAGTTGCCAAGATAAAATCTCTCACGTCAGAGATTGTATTTTACGATATCTATTTAACTAAATATAGAATATTGAACAGTAAATTTCAACATAAAAATACAATACAAGTAATCCAGTTTATCCTATAACATGCATAACGTACACAAAAAAAAATAGAAATACACATTGGGTGTGGTTTTAATAAACATTTAAACAGTAGGCTATTTGGGTTCTCTTATTAATTGCCTTGCGGAGTCTATAAGCTCACTTGCGAAAAATAAAAACCTCCACCCAATTAACTGAAACGCGATCTAGACATGTTAATTAAACTAAAGAAGTATAATAAAGTAATAGGGGGAAACAGATATATAAGATATGCCGAAATTAGTAGGAGGGAAATAGGAGTGAGAAGAAATTGAACAGAGTGCAAAATATACTTGTGCATGTGTGAATCTAATTTGATATTGCTAATGTAAAAATTCGTTTCTGCTTAGTGGAAGATGAATTTATTCAATAATCTGCTCGGATTCGATGATTGGGGTAAGCGTAATGTTTAATATCTACGAAAAATTTGTTAGTAAAGGTGTTGAGGCACTGTGAAATGAAAGAATTTCCTTTATAAGTAGAATATTCATTATAGGTAGAATATTCCACTGCGTTGTTATATTTGATCAGTTAGGTTTAGTAATTATCACTATTTTTAAAAACATTTTAATATGCTCATAGAAGCTGAGAAATACACTCAAAAAAGAGTTAATTTTAGATATTTCAAAGTAAAAAATGTCTCAAAAAGACTTTTATTTCAGAAGAAAAAAATTAGAGATTCTAACTGAGCAGCGTATCACTTCTGCATCAAAAATAAATTTATCCTGGTTTTTTGTTATATTTCATCACTGATTAATAAGACAGCGAAACGTTGCTTCACCAAAAAAAATTTCTCCTCACTAAAGCTTCCACGTGTTTGGACTGAATGGAACTGTTATTCTCTCAGCGGTTTTTTTACCCAATATATACCAAAGTTATATACATATAAATTATTTTGAAGTAAAGCTATAATTTGACAAGAATTTGTTTTTATAATATTATTTTGTATTTAACAATTTGTTACACAAACAGTTATCAATATTATCTCAAATTTTTTTTTCAAATTTACAAAGGGTAAAAAATATTTTATGCTTTGTTCTTTAATGAAATTAAGTATGTTATTAATATAAAACAGAGCATATTTTTTGTCATACATCAATTGATGATTACCATCAAATTTTCAAAGTTTAATATACAATTTCACCATCTTATACCAGAATTTTCTGCTTCAGTAATCAAGAAATAAAGTACAGTTGAAATATTAAAATCCGACACTTTACTTTTTTGCTTCTGCCTGTGTTTTTACACAGGCTCACAAGACATAGAAACATATTTTATGCCTTCTACTTCAATGAAATAATGCTGATTATCAATTCAAAGTAGTACAGTTTTTGTAGTTTCAGTTATTTTCTGTGTTTGTTACTTTTGCGTATAACGTATTACATTTTATACAATAATACAAGAAATGTTCCGAAATGTAAGTTTCGTTAGATTTTTTTACAAAGAAAATTTATTGCATGAAAAAATAAGCCATATCATCATGAACTATGCACACCTTGCACTATATTTCGACATAGTCTTAATTAATATTGAGACATTTCTAGTAGCTTGAAATCAGTTTGAAGAAACCACTCTGGTAAAATTCGGTGTCCTTCGATGCAAGGAATCGATACACAGCCTGCTCCATCTCAGTATTATTTTGGATGGATCTGAGCACGACTAATACTCAGTATGATGCCATATCTGACTCCACTATGCTCCTATCCACTGATTCTATGTCCTGTGCTCTATCTGTGTTGTTTTCCTGCGTGAATGTGGAGGGACGCCCACTTCGATCTTCATCCTCCACACACTGACATTCGTCCCTGAACGTGCAATACCAGTTTCCAACCATTTGACGAGACATGACCAGTTAGCCATACACTGTCTGTTGGTGTTTATGGAGGAATAATCCTACGTGTCCATTTATACTGGATAATAGCACCCACTTCCGTTGCCGACCACATTGTCAGTCATGTCTCGGGCACGCTCGTCTGCTGTTACTCTCTTTTCATCGTCACTCTGCGCAGGCATCATTCCTCCTCCACTGACGCTACTTCCGTCTTTGAACCAGAAAAGGATGTGGATTCTTATTGCTGTTGTTTGTTTCATCTGGTGCACTATGTCTTTTTCAAAAAAACATCTTTCGTACAAGGCTTTTGCTGTTTAAATGCATTACTTTTAGGGGGTTCCAGTAATCAAGAGCTTTCGGTCACCCGGCTAAGCACTGGTCTGATATCTGTCGCATCACCGAAAGATCTTTTGAAGCACAAGAAATAGCACCCTTTCGTTACAGTGTAAATACTTTAATTTAATTCTTTCTTCTTCTTATGCGTGTTAAGTGATATCACAGCATAAGAAGAAGAAAAAAGCGTATTTGTTTGTAATATCTAAATACTTTATATATGAACTACCTGGAGTAAATTCTAATATGAATTAAGTGTGCTATCAGGTTGAAAATATTTGCATGACTTTTAATTTTTAGTTGATTATGAATCGTGCTCAAAGGAGTGTATCAGGCTCAACTAATGCCAAATTAGTGTAACTAAGAACTTAATTAAAATATCTAGATGTATGAAAAATGCTTAATGATTATAACTGTTAAACATCTTACGTTATATGGCTGAATAAATACATCTAATAGGCTCAAAAAGTTCCATGAATTGATCAATGATAATTTATTGGAAAATATGTACTGCGTTTTTAAGTATTTCCCAAGTACTATCCTCCAGTATTTACACACACGCCCTACTATTCGTATAACTGTTCAAAACACTCCTGGAAACTCTTTTTGGAAAGTTCCTTTGTCTGTTGTATTGCATTTTCTATCAAATCATCTGAATTTGCTAAAAATATTTTTTAAATTTGTTTTTAGCCAAATAACAACAATAATTTTCTAGACCCAAAAAATGTAAAGGATGTTCATGTACCAGCCGTTCAGGCAAGTTTTTTTTAACAATAAAGGAACTATATCCAAAGTCTTGTTGGGAAAGAAAATCTAAAGATTCGGGTCAATTTTTCTAAGCACTTTCGACTGATTGCGCCTTGTATTCGTCTAAGAATATCCTTGTGAAGTTCTTTGTTGAGAGTCATTCATCTGTCAGCATTCTTAACAGCACTTCGTTTGCAGCATATATTACATTAAAATCCTCTGAAAATTAGCCTATATTTATGCTTTAATTTTTAGTTATCCCTAGATTGTTAGCATTAAAAATATATTGAAACATGTTGTAATATTAAAAGCATTGTTAGAGGCTAGCAACCATTAAATTACAAAATATCCAAGCAGATCAAATTACTGCTTAGTTAAAATAATTAATTATAAAATATTATGGTTGAGAATTTGAACACATTAAAAGATGTGTACATTAAATGAATTAACTGTTAAGTTGAGTACGAATACATCAGTCATAATTGGTTTATTTTATTTTATTGTTTTGGAAAAAACCTAATAATAACGCAATTGCAAATGATTACAGTTCACGAATTTCATTCATTATCTGTAATTGTTTCATCCGCCATGGAGTTTATATTTATTATAAATTTTAAAGGTCTTATAAATGATAAATCTAGTTGGTGAACTTAGAATTATTCCGGATATGAACAAATAAATTAGTCTTCAATGGCACTTTAACTGTAATAAACGTACATTTAGTAACTAAATTCTATAAAAAAAAGGTAATGAATTAAACGTTTATGTAACACAATAGAATACCCGTTAAACACTCTGCATGTAATAAAAAATTAGGTTCTAATACTTTTAATCCTTAATGGCCTAAATATTTAACATGCATTTTTATAAACACACAAATCTCTTTAAGTAAATTGCTTTCATTCAGAGGTAATAAACTTTGAATCTTATGTTGATAGGAAGATTACGGATTCTAGAATAGTTTGCTAAATCAATGGTAAAATAAAACACAGAAAAGCATTTCTTTTCGCTATCGGTATAATACTATATTGCATAATAATTGTTACAGGCATTTCGGTGAAACGTGCTCTAACCTCGAGATAAACACGAATAGTTATACTTCCGCAGTAACCTATGATTATAGTTTAGATAGTTTAGAATTTCAAACCACATAATTTTTGATATTGTAATATGTTAGTTGAGAATATATAAATATATCCTCACTCAGAACACAAAAAATAAAATGCATTTTATGAATGGTTTCCTTTACTTGCAAGACTTTCATGGTATTATTGAATAACATGAAACTTAAAATAATAGAAATCAGGGATCAAGATATACCATATACATTTCATAGGCAAATATTCGCACAATTGGGCTATACGTAGGTTTTTTTTTTTTTTTTTTTTACTTACTTTGTGGACTTTTATAATTTGAATTGCTCAAAACTTCAAATCCTTACCAACTAAATAAAACTTTATAAGGTAAATCATAAGAAAAGAAGAATAATATGTATTGTGAATCAGAGATAGTGAATGATATATAAGAGATAGTGAATTATATATAAGAGAGAGTGAATGATATGTAAGCGAAATAGAATTGAAAAGAATAAGAGAGACAGATAACGGGAAGCTGATAGATTTTTGTAACTTGATTAAAGTGAATTATTTTAGTTCATCGTTTGCAGTAAAATTAGAAAAAGGTGACTCTTGCTCAGAGTAATTTGCTGTATTCAAGAAGTACCTTATTCGGTGCGAGTGAATGGGTAAATAAGACTTCAATGTTTAATTATGATAGGATTTAAACCAGTTAAGAGGGATAAAAAAGACGGCACCTCACATGTTCTCTGAAGATAGTTAATAAACTGTGCTGTTTTTTTCTGATGTATATTCAATTGAACTCGCGATTTTAGTGACTATTCAATTGATCTTTGTGGCGTGGTGTGGGAGTTTGGAGAGTGGGTGCCAGCTCAGATATCGTTATCGTCACTTGACAGAGGTTCAAAATGACGAGGTTTGTCTCCAATAGTTCTCCTGTTGCTTCTAGTTTGACGTGAATAAAACCAAACTAAACCAATCAATTGATCTTCATAATGTCTGTAGATTTAAATGATGAAGGTCTACCCATACAATCTAAGGAAACATTCAGATTACAGCAAGGAAAAAAAAACATTTTTCACTACATTTCAAGTGCAGTTAAATTCATATGGTAGTTACATAAAATGCGAAATTGTGTATACGTATATACATATATGTGGGAGACCAAGAGGGATCTCCACAGATGGGGATTCGCATAAGATGTAAGGGGCTGATGAGTCTAGGGGATTTTTTGACGGGTTCTGTAATTGGAGTTTACATATCTTACTAAATCCAAGAATGAGAGAGAGACTTTTGGTAGAGCTAATACTTTTATCATGGAAGAATAGAGAGAAAATTTACAAGGGAGATTATTTACAGGGATAAATCACTTTTAAGTTTGGTCGTCTTTAAATGATTGAAGGACAAAGTTTACCATGTTCGCGACTGACGTTCAAATGCTCGTTGGCGCTCGGCCAAGAAGACTTAGTCAATTATGAAACAAGAGAGATCTCCTCGATAGTGCTTT
Source organism: Nephila pilipes (assembly GCA_019974015.1). Taxonomy (NCBI): domain Eukaryota; kingdom Metazoa; phylum Arthropoda; class Arachnida; order Araneae; family Nephilidae; genus Nephila; species Nephila pilipes. The sequence continues at coordinate 19,509 of BMAW01031798.1, read as the reverse complement.
ACTTTTTTGTTCCAAAAAAGAGGGTTCTGCATGAGTTCATTATATATATATATATATATATATACATATATATATATATATATATATATATTGCACAAATAATGTAGTTAATTTTTGAAAATATTTCATAACAACAAAAACAGTTTTCTATAAATTCTTATTAGAAGAGCTATATTTAGTTCATTTAAAAACTTATTTTTATCAAGTATTTTAAATTTATAAGTTAATGTATTACATTACTTTTCCTTTATATAGGAATTCAAGATTCTGTCATCCAAGCCCAGTTTGACTCCATGTCCTACCGGGTAAGGTCCATTTTAACTGCCAGATGTGATAGCTGTTTGTACTAATTTTACAGTCTTGTTAACCCTCAAATTGCTTTCAAATTGAATCATTATGTTTTCCTGCCATACTGTTTACGTACAATAAATATCTTTTTGTATTTACTTTCTTCCACAGTGCTGCGATTTTAAATGCCAGCTGTGTAGTTCTTAATGTCTTTTAAGCAATATTAGTCTTTATTAAATGTAAGAATGTTTACATTGTAGCTTTGTTCCCAAAACCTTTTTGGCAGGCAAATTGTTACGAACATTTGTTGATGCTTCCCTCCAACGGTTCTCATATAAAGGAAAAGAGGCATTTACAAAGATGTCATTAGTCAGCCAAGGAAAGTTTAAGCAATGACCTTTTCACCTTAGCTGTGGGTTTAGCAACTATTTTTGGTTACTTGGTGTCTTTGGTGACAAATTGAAGGCTCCCGAAAATTTATAGAACCTAGGCAAAAAAATCAATCAACTGAAAAGAAAGTTATGGATTTTTCAAAAATTTTCGGTGTGGCGTGACTTAACCGAAACAGCCTGATACAGAAGATGAATGCGCAGAGATCCTGATACAGGTAAGAGAGTGAATCGGTCTTAGGAGTCAGAATTGGAGATCAATCGGGAATCGACTGGATCGGGGTATCGGATTAGAAGAAAAGATCTACCTAAGAACTTACGGTATCGTGGCCGAGTAAATTTGTGGGCCAGGGACTCTACCGGATCTGTCAAATCCTGCCTTGGAAGTGCAGGGTATTACAACGGATATTTGTTCGTAATGACCTAGAAAGCTTGTGGAATGATCATTGCTGCTACAACTGTGACTGTCATTACAAGAGTGTCTTTGATCTTCTATCTATGTCCGTAATCTGTACAATTGCTCTGTTACTATTTGTACTTCTACAGTTCAAACTCTTCTACCTGTGTGTCGTCTTGTCCAGAATAATCGTGAATAAAGTGTCATTTGTCATTACCCTCCAAGCTGGACTGATTTCACTCCCCTACATCCAGATATTTTTGTAACAATAAGAACGAGTCACAGAATGTGCAATGCACCACAATATGTCCCAACTCAATCAGCATAGCTGATATATAAAAGATTCGACGAGTCATGAAAAAATAAAGCTCTAATCTATACGCCTTCATGAATTTCCTAGCGTCATGATAATCCCATGAAGTTTAATATATTTCTCCACAAAGCAAACTTAATTCTTTTAATAGCACAAAAATAAATGTATGCGAAAGTGTGGGAAAACATATATTATTTCAGCTTTGATACTTCCTTCATTTGACAGAAGTTATTTTAAATATGTACTTAAGATCTGAAAACTAAGAACTATATTATTGATTTCAAGAACTCGAGTCGTAGTTTTTCCCCTGAAAAAAAGAGTGTAAAATAGTTTTAAAAAAGGGGTGGAGCAATTTGTTAAAGAAAAGAGTAGTAGATCCGAAAGATTATGAACCTTGTTCTAAACTGAAGTTAAGTGTCAAGTCTTTATATTAATTACTTTGAATTAACGCTCATTTAAAGTAACACAAAAGGTACAAATGATCTCATGATTTAGAATCAAGTTATATGACAAAGAAGATACTTGAACGGATACATCAATCTCTTAACTTCCACTTCATACCATCCACATGAAAATTTAGTGAATCATTTAAAGTGGACTGGCAGAAAGCCTCATCATCTTGTATGATTTTCTTAATGGAAACTGGATTTAAATAATGCCGACTACATGATTACTTTGCTACTGCAGCTTTTAACAAATAATGAAAAGAAACCTTTAAACACACACAACCAGATTTAGTTTAAAATTACAAAATGTTACTGTTTGGGATTATCATATATCAATATATCAATTAATAAATCAAAGAAGGAAAACAGAATGTCACTTAAATGAAATATATGTACAACCCCTTTTCGAAAATTCCCATGAATGAAATAACTATCAATCAAACAAGAAACGTAAGGGCTATATCAATTTTACAAAAATACTCAAACACGATTATATATTTATTAATTTTTAACATTGCCTTAAATATTTCGCAAACGTAAGGGTTATATCAATTTTACAAAAATATTCAAATACGATTATATATTTATTAATTTTTGACAATGCCTTAAATATTTCTTCCACTATGACGTAAGATATAGTTATATTTTTATAAACATTATTAAGCTACAGTCGCAAAAATTTATATATGTGACGCGTAGCAGTAAACTGTCCCTCATTTATATTTTATATAGATGAAGAAAA